>JBBPMX010000309.1:0-15765 GCA_038090515.1 Pulveroboletus cf. viridisquamosus | reverse complement strand
GGCAGTGAGGAGGAAGACGAATAGACGGACTCGGACTCGGACTCATTTCTTTTATTTCATCATCACACCGCTGCGTATACGTTTTACCCCGGGTTTCGTCCGGTGCTCTCATATCCGAACAATCGTCGCTGAATCGACAAAAACAGACAATTATACGATAGATATCATATGTTCCCCTTTTCTTGCTCTCACCGTCCATCTAACAAAAAGAAAGATAGAAAACATACGAAAAACACAAATTACAAAAGCATATCCGTATCTGTATCCGTCTCCTTCTTGGTCACCCGCTAAGCATATTTAGATATTCATTTTCTTGTGCACATAGAGACCATGCGCACATTTTGACATTTTGTTTAGACTCCAGTCGTATCCGGTACCCGGGTCTATCCATGCAGGGGTAGAAGCGGAAGCAGTCGATGAAAACAAGTCGGGTGGTACCCTGCACAATCTTATCTTATCTTATCTTCATTTGATTTTTCTTATCTGTTTATCTTATCTTATCTTGGACTCATCCATTTCTTTGATCGCTCAGGGATGGTATCCAGTACGGACATGGACACGATTGGATACGGATGCGGGCGTGACGAGACACACGGGATCAGAACGGATACATTGCGAAAAAGAAAAGAGACACTATCTACGATGGAATGACTACCTACCATTCACCCAACGCTGCCCTCACCACCGCCAGCTCACTGCGCACCTCATCGAACACGGCCGATGCTTTCTGGACTCGGGCCACTGCTACATGGACCCGAGCCACCACCTCCTGGACTTGGGCCCCCGCTTCTTGTACTTGGGCCCGGCCGCTGATTAGCTTCTGTTCCAGGAGGGCGATGGTCCGTAGACCTGCTTGGCGCACCTTCGGATCGACGTCGCCGCCGCGTGGTCGCCACTCCCTGTTGGAGGGACCCAGTTCGTCAGCCCTCTTGTCGTCGTGCTCACTTTCGGATATCTTGACCACTCGTACCGGGACCCGGTTTTGACGAGGGCGAGTAGGAGCATCTATAATAATCAGTCAGTGAGGTTGCTGGGTTTTGACACGACTCACCTTGGGCCTTGCCCTTCCCTTTCCGGTCTTTCGACCTGCGTGCCTCCTCCGTCGTCTTCGGGTCAGTTGCCTTGGTCCGGCGGCCACTCGACTTGAGATGCGCGCACCTCTTGCAGGTGCGGCCTTCTATCCCTCGGCACTCATTGTTCGACCAGGCGCACGGCCCGCACGGATCATCATGGATGACCGAGTGAGACCATGTGTCGGCCTTCTTGAGCGGCCAGGCGCATGCATCGTCTTGCTCGTTGTTGTTCATGGGAAGTTGTCGCTGGGAGCTCGTTAGGACAATACATACGGTGTTGGCATTACTATGTACCTTGGTTCATCTCACTGGTATCTTGACGACCACCGTTTGCCACCTCCGTTCTGACTCAGGGTGAGTCTCTGTGTCCGATGCTGGGCCTGGGTCTGGTTCAGCTCGAGGTTCAGGAGCTGCTTGGGATCGCTCAGCCTCTTCTTGGGCCTGCTGTGATGCAGCTTGTCGCTCGTCGTCCTGCTGTTTCCGACGGTTGGCTTCCTCGGCCTTCCATCGTTTTGCAGTCGCATTGGCTTCCTGGATCGCGGACACGATGCCATTCCCCAGCAGAGCCTCGACCCCATGTTGACGGGCGTCGCGCAGGGAGGCAAGAGTGTTTGACTGTGGTGCAGTTAGGAATGCCCGTTAAAAGTCATGAATCGGGCGATGTACCATGGTCTCCTCCCATTCCTTAATCCACATCATCTGTTCTTCCGCCAGTTCCTCCTTGTCATCCGGCATTGTCTTGGCCACGATGAGGATATGTTCATTGGCTGCCTTGAGACGTTGCCGAGCGATGGTTTGCAAGTCGTTTTCGTCGGGTAGTTGTGAGAGCGCGAGGATTTCGTCGGCTGCGGACATGGTGGGTTGGTTACAGGATAAACGAGATGAGAGGAGAGAGGAGAAAGCATTGTGGTTCGTTACGCGATGCGGTGGACACTTAGTGTGATCCGCTCGCGTCATGCCGGCTATTGTTCGACTACCGAGGCGCGTCGTTCCCACGGTCATGTGCCTGACTGGGGACAGTCAGCATTCAAGTCCCCCGCGGATGTAGGAGCCTGCGGCCTCCTACGGTTGTAGGTCGTCTCTTCTAGCTTTTTCAGGTGTCTATCAAGCCTCCCACTCGCATCTCGTGTCCGTCCGTACCACCTCGAGATCAGTTCGTCTTGTTTCTCGTTTATCCGTTTATCCGGTCTGTCTATCTGGTCCTGGACTTGTATGTATCCATTTCAACCGGTCCAGTTCTGTCTACCGGATCGCGTGTTCATATCTATCGCTCATCGGTTCTACCACTTATTTGCATCTTGTTTAACTTTCCGCTACGACTATTTGACTTTCTTGCCGTCTTGCTACTTAGATTCGAGCGTCCCTTCATAGGGCCTCAGTTGTTACCATAGCTACAAAGTCCAGGGAAATGCCCAGACTATAAAAGTCTTGTATTGAGATCTTGAATCTCATCAGTCTTGCACCCACTGGTCATCTCTCTATCGTCGGAAGTCTCGCTCCTCGTCGTCGAGATCGTCCTCGACACCATTTTTCTTCGTCATCGTCAGTATCCGGGTCCTCGTCCTTGACCCCTCGTTCATATCCGGCCCTCATCCTTGGCCGGGTTTCTCCCCTATCATCGTCAATCTCACTCAGCTTCATCAATTTCACTCATCTTCATCAATTTCTGCTCGTCTTCGTCAGTTTCTCTTCGTCTTCGTCAGTTCCATTCGTCTTCGCCCCCTATCGCTCTCGATCCGGTCCCATCCGTGACCACACCCACGCGCACCCGGTCCTCACTGTCGGCCGGATTATTAGTCTCCTGTCCGGAACATTGTCCGGAACCATCTGGTCTCACTCTTGTGCACTGAGGTCGGTTGTAGTTGTCTGTCCCCGGCACTGACCCTCCACAGAACCCCTTGGGACGAGAAAACTCGACCCCCACACACATCACCCTACACCACTTAATCATCTTTCAGTGTTGTACATGTGATGCGACTTATTTCAAGCTGCAGTGGATCTGGCAGTGACCCTGCTGCCAGTGGTCCTCAGGATGACTGTGCTGATGAAGATCTGGTGCTGACAAAATGGGCACGTCATGATATCATTCCCAGTGATGATGATGACAACAGGGACACATACCCTGTGAAATCAGTTGACTCACAGGGTTATCCCAATACTCTGAGCATGGGAAAGCTTGCGATCGGTGAGGCAGTACTCACAGAAGAGACTCCTAGCATGCTCAAAGCGCCAGTCAAACCGTCTAAACACCCCAAAGCAGGCAACTACAACACAGCCACTCAAGCGATCCTCCAGACCGCAATCGCAGTGTACTGTGCGATGTTACTGACAGATGACCTGTTCCCTAGCTTGGTCAAAGAACAAGGATGTGTAGAAACTGCATGGTGATATGCCTGCTGCCACCATGGTGTCACAATCGAGCATGAACCAAAACTGATCAAACTGGTGGGTAATCACGCTGCTGATTCTATTCTACACTACTAATGTAACAGATTACCAATTGGACGTGCCATATTCGAGGCCAATTCAAGACCAGGGCACGCGGGGCTGTCAAGTTGCTATATGGGTTTGAAATAAGTGCAGACAAGCACGTCATAGAAAAGAATCGCATGCTCGTTGATCAACTGAAGAAGCATGCAGCATTCACATTTCGTGTATGTTAGATGCTTACTCTTTGAAGTATACTCACGTTGTGTCTAGACTCATGGTGCCTTGACCAAAGACCATAGAGGCCTTTACACGCATCCTGCTATACAGCAAGTCATCAACAAAGTTTTATTCAAGAGCAAAAACGACCATGGTGTGGTCCTGTCTAGTGATTACAACCCATTCCCTCACATCAGATTTGCCCTTGTGCTCACTGTGGTAGGTATTGTCAGACATCATTACCTGCAAACTAATGTGTGTCACAGATTGAATGCGCGATTGACGAGTGAGCCTCTGGGACCTGAGAAGTAGTGTCATTCAAAGAAGATGAGTACCTCGGCGTATATAAGGGTCACCTCACCTCCCTCAACGAGTTCAATGATCTGACTTGCAAGGGCAACAAACAACTCCAGAAGATATTGAAAGATGTATTTATGAATGGATGGTATGTTACATGTCAATTCTGGCTATGCAACTTACCAACCAGTTGGCTCCAGCATTCATGCAGGGGTCTTGGATTTCGGTGAAAAGAAGAATAGAAAGGCTTTACCCACCTCTGTGCTAACTAATGCCATATGCAACTTCAAGGAGAACGATGCAGGGGAGGAAACCCCCACTGAGATCATTGACAACAGTGACAGTGCCGACGACACCAACAATACTGACAGTGGCGATTTTGAAAATGCTGAATTCAGTAGTGATGGCATGAAGATGGTAGATGAATATGAAGGTGAGGGTATGGAGTGGACTGCAGCAGAGATCAAGGGGGTTGAGGGAGCTGAGGACAATTGGTAGTAATTTGTAGTGCCCTCGACAGAACTAACTAATGCTATATTGTTTGTGTCGTGCACTGTTGACGTTAAGCATCGGCCGCTCTGTCAAGCTGCTCTCGCCTACTACACCTCACTCTAGGTGCTATATAGTATGCAGACATGCTATGCAGCACCAGATAGTGAAACAATATATAGCCTATGTAGAAAAATAAATGTATATCTATGCTATATTGAACTATGTATAAGGGGGAAGCTGACAAGCACAATGGCCCTAACATAGACTATATCGGACTACATCAGACATGTCTTTTTTCCTGATGCATACACGAATACAGAAGATTCTGTCAACATTTCCATCAAAAGACCACTTTAACTTTGATGAAACAAGCCTCTTTGCATTGTGCATAATGATGCTCTGCACTAAAACAAAATGAAGTAGCTCCCCACCTGATCAAGGACTTGCAACAAGGCAGATGAGCAGCAAGAAAAAAGAAAAGTTCCGAATCGCCCTTGGATTGGCTGCAAATGCTGATAGGAGTGAGAAGTTACCACTCTTCTTTATTGGCTGGTCAAAGAAACCAAAGTGCTTTGACCACAAGTCACCTCAGTCATTTGGCTATTATTATCACAATAACAAGAAAGCATGGATGATGATGGAGCTGTTCAAAGAGTGAGTATTAATAGATTTACTCAAATATTTTAACTTACCAGTTTGAAGATGGGTCAAGATGCTTGACCTGAAAATGGGTGCACAGTGGCACTTCATCTGTCTTCTCATCAATAACTTTGCTGGCCACTCAATTGCCTACAAGCCACATCATATTCAGCTTGAATTCTTCCAACCAAACTTAACTGCATTTGTATAGCCACTCGACGCTGGTGTCATCCGGTGCTTCAAGGCATAGTCATTGGCACTATTGAATGAGCATGTCTCATTCACTACCCTTTTCCTGTAGTATGCACTTAGTTACCTTTTATGGTAGTCTTATGTAATCATGTACCTACAGTTTCACACTCAGACTACTGAGTTTGAATAAGTCTCTTAACTCATAACCATCAGCTGAGAGTGTCCCAACTGACTCAAGCACTCTATGTAAGTCCCATTAGCCATCCTCTGCAGCTACTAGGGTCCTGTTCAACAGGTTATGAGCCCTGGCTCAGCAGCTGATCCTCATACAGTGCCTTTATGGCTGCATTTGAGTTGATCTGGCTAAACCTGGACTCCATAGAGCTTTTTCTTGATTTGCAAATGAGTGATGGATTGCGCCATTTACCTGAGGGGCCAGACCCTTGGCCTGTGGGTATTTCTTGCTGCACCATTATATCGTGTATGGCTCAGTAACAGTCTGCACTGTTAACCTGTGTTGGATTGAACCACCAGTACACCAGGTCTTTCTGGCTGCATCTGCTGCTTACCATATGCAATTCAACATTAGCTTGTGCAAATGGGCTTGCCCCATCATGCTGCAGCTAAAAAATAGCTTGAGCATGACTCTAGCATCAGATTGCGCCCCTTATGGCTGCACTATGCTAGATACTATGGGGAAACTATGTCATTCTGATGCACTTTGCCTACCGTAGAACTACTATGTCTTCAAATATCGCTGCTGCTCGTGTCCCTATATTCACTGGCACCAACTGGGCTGTTTGGTGGCCCGCCATTGCTGCCTATACACAGTCACTCGGGTGCATGTGGTGTATCGACTTCCCTGAGCCTGACACCCCTCCTTCTGGAGACGACTTTGATAGTGAGATCCAGAACTATTACATCAAGTGGCACAAGGCCAATTTCCACATCACTGGCTCTATGTTGATGACTATGTTGTCAATCCTTCAGCAGAAGTACTCTTCTCAGACCATTGCTAAGGACCTCATAAAGGCTCTCAAGGCCAACTTCACGTCTACTGGCCTTCCCCAGGTCTATGGGGACTTCAAGGCCATGATGGACACCACTATTCCTCCCAACTCGCATCCTGGAAATGCTCTCCAGCGTATCCAGAACCACTATGCCAAACTAGTGAGTGTGGAGTATGAAGTACCTGAGAAGATCCAAGCAATGATCCTTATGTTGAAACTACTTGCGAATATGGACATGGTTGCGCAGATGCTTGCGCAGAAGAAGGATACGAAAGGGAACCCAATCCCACCGACCATTGAGGAAATTGTGGCCACTGCCACACTCTCTTGGCAGCAGTGCTCCACTATGGGTGGCAAAGCTCGTGCATCTGGGACCTAACAGGCTCAAAAGATCAGCGCTGTAAAGCACAAGGGAGAGGGTAATCCCTCCTTCAAGTCTCAGCAGCAGTCTCCTCCAGCACCTTCTGGGCAGCAGGAGGGTGACAGCGCAGACAAGAAGGGGAAGAAACGACCTTATGGCAAATGTGCCGGTAAGGCTGCTAAGCACAATCACCTCTCTTTTGTGGAGGATGAGATGCAGTTTGCATCAGTTGCTGTAGCACCAGCCTATATTTTCACTTCTCCTGTTGTTGATCCACACATTGCTACTCACCAGCCTGCCCAGCGGTACCAAGGAACTCAAGGGCCTCCTACCTTTGATTCAATAACCAAGGCTTTTGATCTCGCCCATCGGCTTGAGATCCAGCCCACCACTGAGACCATCTGGTCCCTTGATCTGGCACGCCCCCTCCTCGAACGTCTTGATTTATCCAGCCCTTCTTTATTGTCATCCATGTCCTATGAGCCAGAGGCTACTACTATGCCTGATGCCCCTGCCTCCTTTTCCTCCACTGATATTGCCCCTGCTGTGAGGCTCCTAACTTGTTCTTCGAAGAAATCCTGAAAGTGCCACATCATGGCTGCTCCATTCACCTCCTGGGATACTGATGATGAGGTGGATATCTATGGTTCCGAGACCAAGGTCCAAGGTCACTATGACCAAGAGGATCTCAGGTTAGTGCATTCCTATTCATTGTTGCACCAGCACTCATCTGCTACCGCTGCTTTTCCCTATGTGCAAACCAATGTAGCAGAACTGAGTAGTACTGTATATACTTCCAATGTATCAGTACCAAGCCAATGTGAGCATGTTTGTGCTCATGGCTCCCAATCTTCGTGCACATGGTGTGAAAAGCCTGATCGTCCATTTTGGATTCTCGACTCTGGTGCATCACTGCACTTTACTCCCCATTGCTCAGACTTTTCTGAGTATGTTCCCTTGAAGGGGAAGGACCAAATACTGGTTCACACTGCTGCCAATATCTTACAGGTTGTTGGCACAGGACTTATATGTGTTCCCTGGCTTGACACTGATGGCAAACGTCATACACTGGAGTTATATGATGTAGAGCACCTGCCCAACTCCAAAGTTCACCTCGTGTCATTAGGACAACTGCTACGAAAAGGTGCCAAAGTTAAAGGTGACACTTAGCAGATTACTGTTATGTATGGAGATGGCAACATCTTGGCGCCCTTTACTCCTGGCCCACTTGGCCCTAACATGTACATTCTGGAGTCAGCAAACGTCTCTAAGGATATGCATATTAGCATCCAGCCTACATGGGAAACGTTGCATCACCGGTTAGGTCACCCCTCTAAGGAGGTCCAGAAGCATGCACGAAAACATACGCGAGGCTTCCCTGAGACATCTGCACCACAGGAGGACATTATTTGTCCTGGCTGTGCTATGGGCAAGATGTCCAATCGTGCCTTTCCACCTGATGTGCATAGAGCCAGTCAAGCATTCAAGCTTGTGCACTCTGACATAAAGTCATTCCCCATCAAATCGTACCACCACTACAAATATTTCATTACATTTGTGGACGATTACACCTCCTTTGCCTGGATGACCTCTTTGCACACGAAAGATGCTGCATTGATGGTCACTAAACATTTTTTATCAATGGTCCAGACACAGTTTTCTGCCAAAGTCAAAGGATGGATGTCTGATGCAGGGGGAGAATACAAATCTCATGCTTTTGATAAGCTCTTGGCCAACAATGGGATCCATGTATTCCAGAGCACTCCACATGTTCCACAGCAGAATGGCCAGGCTGAGCGCTTTATGTGCACTGCCATGGACAAATCAGAAGCTATGTGCCTTGAGGCTTGCATTCCTGATAGCTGGTGGGAATTCTCAATGACACATGCTTGTCATTTGTACAATAGGACACCGCTCTGCCAACATGAATGGCATACCCCTTATGAGCTCCTTTACAAGGAAAAGCCTGACATTAGCCACTTGCGTGTGTTTGGTTGTGCAGCATACATATTCATCCCTCAGGATGTGAGCACCAACAAGATGGCTCCTAAGTCAGAGCTTATGGTGTACCTAGGTGTTGCTCCTGGACACAAGAGCAACTATATTTTTATGCGCTCTCTCACAAATGTCGTTTTCACATCTGCACACGCTCATTTTGATGAAGTGCAATTCCCAAAGTGTAAAACTTCAACTCACAGACAACCTGCTGCCCAAACCCCTGTTCCTGACAGAGTCGATGTGCAGCTACCAGCGCCACCTCCTGTCAGTCATGAGGACAGAAATAATCCTTGACCTCCTCGTCTACCATCTCCTCCCTTAGTTCCACCTCCTAGTCCCCCATCCACACCACATACCCCATCGCCTAGACGTGCTTTATCCCCACCTCGCCGACCTCGAAAGGAACCTTGCCCTCCTATGCCTGCTCCTCCACTCCGCCCTCAGTGTGAACATTGTGTGCCCAGGCGGCCCGACAATGTGTATGGTGACGACTGACACCCAGTGGATCAGCTAAAGGATATAGAGCGTACCTCTCAGTGGCATGATGTTGTTGAGCCTGGCCCTTCTAGGGTTCCAGCTCCAACCAAGGATATACCAGGTCACTTCCTGGGCACCCCTTCTTCACCACTCAAAGATGCTGCCTCTCCATCATCTCCCACCGCTCTTAGTAAGGAGGATGTTGAGAAGCTGTGTCGGGAAGAGAGAGCAGACCTCGTCATATATCTATTGAATAAGGCGATTGCATCGGCTGATTCTGCAGGATCAAAGCCAATTCGCGAATGGACTTTCAGGGACATTCTAAAACTACCCTCTGCAGACCAGAAGGAGTGGAAGGCTGCTTGCTGCAAGCAGCTGGAGATGCTTAAAAAGCGAGACGTATATGAACTAGTAGACCGCCCTAAAAATCAGCAGGTCATTAAGAACAGATGGGTCTTTGACGTCAAACCAGATGGTCAAAAGCGTGCATGATTAGTCACGAAGGGATTTTCCCAGATTGAAGGACTCGACTTCAATCAAATATTCTCTCCAGTTGTGCGCTTCGAGACAGTGCGGCTTATGCTTGCACTAGCTGCCCTGGAAAACTGGCATATTGAAGCTGTAGATGTCTGTAGCACCTATTTATATGGCTGCTTAGATGAAGAGATCTACATGGAACAGCCAGAGGGATTCAAACTTCCTGGTCAAGAGGACAAGGTCCTCTGCCTACTCAAGGCGTTATATGGCCTTAAACAGGCTGGATTGGCATGGTGGAAGGCTCTCAATGAATCCATGGAAGAACTCAGCTTCGAACGCCTTAAGTCAGATGCTGGCTTATTTCTCTACAGAAAATGTGGCACCCATATAGTTGTTGCAATCGTTTATGTAGATGATGCCATGTTCTGTGGTCCCAGCAAAGAGATTGTGAATGAGGTCAAGGCTCTCTTCATGAAGAAGTGGGAATGTTGAGATCTTGGTGTAGCCACTGAGTTTCTCCATATGCACATATGCCGCTCAGGACACCAGGTCTAAATTGATCAGTGCGAATACCTTGAAAAGGTTCTGGTGTGATTTGGCATGCAGAATGCCCATGTTGCACTCACTCCCTTGCCTCAGGGGTACTACCCCCTAGACAATGATCAGACTGCTGATGCTGGAACTTGCTCACAATTCCAATCTATCATTGGGTCTCTACTGTACATCATGCTAGGTACTCGCCCAGATATTGCCTATGCAGTAACTGCCCTCTCAAGGCATGCAGCAAACCCCTCAGAAGACCATGTGAGCAAAGCGCTGTATATCTGCCACTACTTGCTTGGCACTCGCCACTATTCCCTAGTCTATGATGGTACTTCTGGGAATGGGATAACTGCTTGTACAGATTCAGACTGGGCCTCTGACCCAAACACCAGACACTCTCAAACTGGTTGGTTCTTGAAACTGGCTGGAGGCATTTTCTCATGGCAGACACGCATGCAAAAAGTTGTTGCCCTCTCCTCTACTGAGGCTGAGTATATTGCCTTATCTGATTGCAGCTGTCAGGTGATATGGATTCACCAGTTACTTGGTGAAATGGGATACTGCCTAAATGCGATCCCTATCTGTAGAGATAACCAAGGATCTATCTTTATGGCTTCCAACTCAGTAACTGAGAAGCGAAACAAACATATTGATATTCGCTGGCACAGTATTCGAGATTGGGTTACCAAGGGAAAGATCAAGCTCTTCTACATAGAAGGTGCCACCAATCCTGCAGACATGTTTACCAAGAACTTGGGCCATGTTAAGTTTGAGCAGTTCCACTCACAGTTAGGTCTAGTTTTCTATGATCTCCCACAGACAGCCTAGCCTTGTTCTTTAAATGCTTACACGCCTTTACTGGCTACTTAGCAAGGGGGAGTGTTGAACGAGCATGTCTCATTCACTACCCTTTTCCTGTAGTACACACTTAGTTACCTTTTATGGTAGTATTACGTAATCATGTACCTACAGTTTCACACTCAGACTACTGAGTTTGAATAAGTCTCTTGACTCGTAACCATCAGCTGAGAGCGTCCCAACTGACTCAAGCACTCTATGTAAGTCCCATTAGCCATCCTCTGCAGCTACTAGGGTCCTGTTCAACAGGCACAACTTACAAAGATTGAGGAAGAACTGAAGGGTTCTATGAAAACGTTAAAGGATTGCAACCGCATCTTCAGGACACCACTCACGGTCAATGAACTCCTGGCACTGAGAGAGGAAGCTGAGGTGGGAGAACAAACATATCAGCTCAAAGATGATGCTGCCATTGTTACAGCTGTCCAGTACCAAATGGCTATTGAATGTGGTGAAATCATCAAGATTGATTCAGATGATGACGATGATTCCCAGCCAACACCACTCTCGTGTATAGAGATTGCTCTGTTATGCAAGAAACTCGAGGTGGCTTGCATTGCTCGGAGTCACTCAAACACCTCTTTGGAATTGACAAGGCATCTTTGCAAGTTCCATGGCAAGATGTGTCAGGAGGAGTTGCAAAACGTGAAGCAGATGACATTGGACAGCTATTGGAAACAGTAGTCACACTTGTCACATAATGTCACATGTTTGTTCCCACATAATGCTCATATTGCATGAAGTGAAGGCCCCCTCAGGTCATATGCATTATGAGCAAGTTTACTGTAAATCATAAGAGACTGACAGACAAGGACTGACCTTGAATCGCTTCACTCGATGTATGATTCCATCTGGATCCAAGACCACAGGAGATTCCATGCCACAAGCTGGAGACCCGACCAAGTCGTGTGGTCTGGTACCAAGTTGGCGTCTACAATCGGAACCAGACTCCTTTTCCGAATGCTTAGTAAGCAATCAGGCAACTCTGAAATCTTTTTTTTTTTTTGGACGAGCGATGTCACTACTGGCTAACCTAGTTCTATATAATGCACTATGCATTTACGCACGCCCCGGGGTGTGGGACTCAGTTACTGCCAGGAGGCCTCGGCGAGGCTGGATGCCCACTAAAACCCCTGGGTAGTTGGCGCATCTTTGGGGGGAGGGGGAGTCTGTCGGGTAAGTACCGGTTGCTAGGTATGGTGTAGACGGGCAGGTAGGGAGTGTCGGTGCCGTAGCTGTGCAAGGTGGCGGTCCAGCATCATGCCTGATTCCGGCAATGGCCCCCTCGCAGCGCAGTGTCCATCTTAGTAGGCGCGCAGACGCAGGCGGTAGGGCAGGGGGATCGATCCGTTGGTTCTGGTTCGATGGCGCCGCATCCAAGGATCAAGCTCAAGCCCGAGGGAGAGTTGGGCATCGTTCGTGGGAAGGGGGCCAGAGGTGTTCAGCCAGATTCCGCAGGTGCGATCGCATGGGATCGGTTTATGCAGAGGCGCGGTTGCGATAAGTCAGGACATGTACCAATTTTCAGGGAGTTGTGCAGAACTCGGTATAGGAAGGTCTGGATTGGACGGTGGCGGGTGGATTCCCAGAGCGCGGGTGTAATTTCTTCACAAGTAATGATGGCTGAGATGACCGCCCTTGTCTCCTTAGGGTGTTTGGGAGGTTCGTTTGTGAGGCAGGTCATATGCCGTCCGTTGGGACAGAATAGCCAGGTCTAGGGGGTCTGGGAAGTCTTTGTGGGCCACGCGTAGACGGAGGTGGTAGGCAGCGGCTTGGAATCTGCGTTGGCGGTGTCGTATCGTCCGTTGTCCTCCCAGGTGTGGATGCGTCTGGTTAGTTCGTCGATGACATTGAGGGGAGTCAGCACACCGCAGTTGCTGGGACGGACTTTGAAATTCTGACCTCTGCAGCTCTCAAGAAGTCTGTGTGTTGAAGTTTCCCACTTACCCAGATGCAAGACCCTCACGCCAGGATAAGTAGAAAGTAACAGGTCATGAGATGAAACGGTATCCCATGTGAGTCCCACAAGCTGAGTAATGTGCGTTGAAAAGATCAAATCGTACCGCATTACTCATAGATTTCGTCCTGTGCTGTGTGTCTCGGCATGGCACACGTCCAAGCACATCCTCTGGCAGTGTCGCGTGCTTGCCGGACTTGAGATGAATCGATGACGACCATTTTCAGGGGGGTAATTTAGTAATTGCCAATGCACCGGGTATAGTAGAAGGCAAGCTCAACGGCCGTAAGAACTGGGAGCGAATTGCTAGAAAAATCAACATCCTTCTCCCCAGCCCTCAGCTTTTCACGCCATTTCTCATGTCCTCCGAGATACAGTCTGGTTTGGAGACTCACCAGTTGGCAAACTACATAGCCCGTACGGTTGCTCATGTCTTATCAATGACTCATCCTAAACCGATTTAGTTGTCATTATCACCGCTGTTGTGTACGACTATCGTGAGTGACATGTACACACTATCGTCGTCTTTCTGATGTGGCCATCGCAATCCTCCACTGCAGTTATCACCTTTGCAGATGAGGTATGTTGCTGCATTTTTTACATCTTATTTTTTGGTTGACAATAGTCAAAGGTAGAGTATGTCTGGGTAAGGAAGCAACAGTTATCGAGCATGCACCATGTCTCTGACAGCCTCACAGCTCAAACCTTGGACCAGGGTGTCTACGATCTTTCTTGTGGTGTGTATACAAGCTCAAGGCAAGCACACCGCCTGCACTCCAAGCTAACCGTTCCACAGGTCCGCTACTTTGGCCTTGCTTGGGCTATGTGGGTCTATGGTTTACTCTGGATATGTTGAATTGAACAATTGACAACGAATTACACTCCAGTATTGGTGCTCTCCGTAAGTTCGGAATTAGATCAGAACATGTATTTTAACTGATCAGGCTCATTCACAGTCGGCACCACTTTTATCCCTGGCCGTATCAATGTCCGTTTCCGCGTTTTTTGGCCTTGTTGATTGCTCACGATGGGTTCGGGCAGATGTATGCAACCAAGTTCAGACTGAGGGACGTACTCATGATTGCTCCCGTTCCATAGGTGTAAGCGGATTGACTCGCTGCCGTGTGTACCGTCTGCATGGAAAACGCTTGTTCCAAAGGTACCAGAATCTGGCTGGCGTGCGAGTGGATGTATGCAATACTTTATGATGCAGGCGACAGTGCGTCCTATCGCCCCTGGTTTCATTCTCCGGATTGAGATTGAAGGTATAGTTGTCATGATCCTACGGGTTTATGCCATGTGGAATCGGTCAAAACGGCTCCTCTGGTTCCTATTATTCATATTTATGTCGCAGGTCGTCACCTCCTTTGTTGTTATAGGCCTCTATTATGACACCAGTGCCTATCTGACTGGTGAGTGTCCCGGGCTAAATGGCGGGTGCCACACCATCTCACGTGCAAGGTCGCCATCTGCGGCTCCAGTCGCAGTTATGCAAATCTTGGATTTATCATTCTGTATTGGCTCGTGGACCATCCCATTGCGACTCCACATGCTGTCCCTGGTCCCAAAGTTTACTCTCAGCGCAATACTCGTAGTTCTCGCCATCATCCCAACATTGAAGGAGACGATTCAAATGTACAGAGTGACCAAGCGGTGGCAGCCAAACCGGTACATGCAACAACTCGTGAAGGACGGTGTCATCTATTTCCTCGCGTATGTCTTTCTTCCCGTCTCTCCTTTGCACGCGTCACCGTCACCATCGTGCTGTTTCACCTCTCTGGCGCTCGCGCATCGTATCTGCAGGCGATCTCACCGCTCTGTTGTAGGATCACGTTCTTCAATGTTGTTTTTGTCTTCTTCAGTGCGTCCACGTTCAGCGACGTGGTGTTGACGTACATGAGTATGGTTAACCTCATCACCATGTACGTCTTGATGCCCCGGTTCATCGTCAGTGTGAGAGAGATGTACGCACGCGATCTCCGTGGGCGGCAAGGGGTAGACACCGGATTCGGTGTGACGACCTACCACGCTCCGAGCCACACCATACTTGTGTCTGCGATCGTGTTTGCGGACGCCTCTGGGCAGACGGACACGCTGGCTGAGGGGGCCACGGAAGGATCGCGGGCGATTCAAGAAACACTGAAACATGATCCAGGTCAAGTTTGAATGGAGGGTAGAGATCGGAGGCGCGCATGTTGGGGATGTAGTCCGAGGTGATTGCCCGCTCTTTGGACGTGGCGTCCAGCATTCTATTTATATCAGCTTGTTTCCACGTAGGCCCCAGGGTGGGCGAATCCACACATTTCAGGAAATAAACCTGGCATCTTCTGCGCCCATTCAAGAAGGCTCGAGGGCTGTACCACATGATACAATGTAACGACCTTGAAGGTTTGGACCGTCTGGAGGACAAGGGGAACAATAATTGATGGCAACGGACATTAGCTGACGGAGTTGACCAAGATCCACAGCAAGGCGATATGATGCTGATCGCCGTGCTATGCCGTGATCGGACGCGCTGCCTCTTTGTCAGACATCATCAATTTCGCCTCGCTCCATAATTGAAGACACTGAGTTTTGCACAGGCAAGGTCGGCTTGATTCTCCCATCAAATGTGTGGCAGACATCAAGACTGGTACCGTTCCCGAGCGCCATAGCCGCATCCCTGCCAGTCACCATCAATCCCTTCAACTTGCACGCGTTGGCGTCGGCCCTCCGATGGTCGTGGTGGCACGAGCATGGTCGTCG
>JBBPMX010000308.1:0-15787 GCA_038090515.1 Pulveroboletus cf. viridisquamosus | reverse complement strand
TTGAGCATATTCTAGTACTTACTTGTGCCACCTATGGCTGTGTTATCACTAGGTATTAGGAGCATTCTGATCCATTTTTGCCCATACAGAACAATGTCTTCTTTCAATAACAATGCTTTGAGCTCCTCCCCATCTCCCCATTTTCAATGGGCAGAACTATGTCATCTGGTGGTCAATGATGCTTGCCTATCCCAACTCAACTGGCAGCATATGGTGCACAACTTTACCTGCACTTTCTCCTCCTGTCCCCAATGGCTTTAATAACACAGAAACCCAGAACTTTTATATTCATTGGAGAAAGGCAAATACTTGCATCTTAGACACACTTACCTTCAATATGACCAATGTACTGCAGATTAAATATGCCTGTTACATGCATGCTTATGCTTCTCACTGCTTTGAAAACAGACTACTTTATGTCAGGCCTCCTGCAAGTCTATGCAGAATTCAAGGCCATAATGGATATCCAGATATCACCCAATAGTCGTCCTTCACAGTTTTGAAATGGATGCTTAGCTCTGTAGAGAGTTTAGTGTCTAATCATTAAGGTAAAACTAAGATATTCTAGGTGTGATGTTGGAATGATTACATAAGTGCTAAATGTACTGCCACATCCCAAATTGGGACATTCCAACACACAGGCACTTCAGCACCTTCAAAATCAATTTATGAAGTTGAAGTCTGTCAAATATGAGATGCCTGATAAGATTCAGATAATGAATATTTTATCTAAGCTACTCCCAACAATAGATGTGGTTGCACAAATGCTTGTGCAGAAGAAGGATGTCAATAGAAAGCAGGCTGATTCTACAGTTGATGAAATTATAGCAGTGACCACATTATCTTAGGAGCAACACTTCAACATGGGTGGCAAAGACTGTGGTTCTGGGTCCCAACAGGCCCAGAAAATCAGTGCCATTAAAAGAAAGTCTGAGGGAAATACATTTTTCAAGTCCTAGCAACAGTCCCATCCAGTGCCTTTGGGGCAACAGGGTGGCAACAGTGCAAACAAGAAGGAAAAGAAGTGTTTGCATGGCAAGCATGGTAACAAGGCCAATTATAATCACCTTAACTTTGTTAAGGATGAGACACAATTCAAATCTGTTGCTATTGCCCCCACTCACATCCTTACTGTTATGAATCCCCTTGCACCTAACTATTTTCCACATCTTCATTCATCACACTCCTTCCATCCTCATGCTTCTTATGTCATGTGACCTCCATGAGGCTGATCACATGACTAGTCACATGATGAGTCCAGACTCTGACATCATCTATGACATCATATCTCAAGGTTACCATGTGTAGACTATCTTAGATCCCTCTATGATTGGATCTCCTTGGCATTCCCATGCCACCTCCTAGATCTCCCGATCCAATCTAATATCTCCATATGTAGCATACTATTTATCTCCATGGATCTAAATCCAGATCTCAGGGTTTGCCTTATGGCAGCCTTGCACATCTCATCTCTGTCCATTCTTTCATTCCCTTCTCACATTTATTACCATACTGTCATTACTTTCCATGTATAGTAGTAGATCCTGGTCCATGTGCAGACCTAGGCAATATATAAGGCCAGTGGCCTAAAGCTGGGAACTCCAGCTTTAGCCACTTTTCAGTTAGGCTCTCCTCTGTTTGCTAAGGGCTTGGCCTTGGCCTTGGCCCTTGTCCCTCATGTCAGCTCATCTGGCAGTTCCTGCTCCAGCTGTAGGAATCACTAAGGAGGTAGCTATAAGAAATGGTACATGGTACAAAGGAAGTGGCTCACCTCAGTGACTGTCAGAGTCAACTGAGGTATGTGAAGATATATCTGAAAGATAATGAGATGAGCACAAAGGACCAAGATTACATAATCAAGGTCCACACCATGTACAAGTAATAACAACACTCCCCCTCAAGCACAAAGCCCTAACTCAGAGGTGAAGTGCTTGGCCTTTAGGGAGGGTAAAGCCTTAGTAAGAGTGTCAGCAACCATATCACTAGTAGGACAATAAAGAAAACAGAGAGAACCAGCAGAAATGGCAAAATGAATAAAGTGGTATCGGATATCAATATGTTTCATATGTGCATGATAGTTCCCCTCCCTGGTCAAAGTGATAGTGGACTGGTTATTACCATAAAGGGTCCTTGAGCAGCCCAAAGATCTCACTGATCAACCTATGAAGCCAAATGGTCTCCTTGGCAGCATGTGTGGCAGCAACATATTTTGCCTCAGTCATCAAGAGAGTGACAAGCTCCTGCTTGCACAAGCCCCAAAGGATAGCATCACCATCAACCAGAAAGGCAAAGCCAGTAATGGCATGGCAATATTCCTGTGATGCTCTGTCAGCATCGGCATACCCAACTAGGTCACTAATCTGTGTGCCATAGGTTAGCTGCCAGATTTTAGTACCAATGGGATAGCAGTAAACTTGTTTGAGCAATTCCCAGTGTGCCCATCCAGAGTTCTCCATAAATTGAGCAAGCATGGAGATGGCAAATGCTATATCCAGCTGTGTACCAACTGCCAAGTACATAAGGGATCTGAGTGTAGCATGGTAAGGGACCTGATGCATTCTAGCTACATCAGTTGCAGACTGTGGTGACTAGTTCTGAGTGAGCTGGAGGTTAGGGTCCATTAGGATGGAAAGAGGCTTAGCGTCAGCAAAATTGTACTTTGTCAGTATTGCAGAGATATAGGGTTCCTGCAACAGTGCTATTGTCTGAGCCTCACAATCATGGGTAATTTTTATCCCAAGCAACCAATAAATAGGCCCTAGGTCTGTGATTTTGAATTGATGGCTGATCTCACCCTTGAATTCATGGACGAGCTCCTTCAAGCTACCAGTTACCATGCAGTCATCCATATGGGAGGCAAGAATAAGTAGGTGCACACCAATCCAGGCAATGAAAACTCCCCAGTTGGCATCAGTACATCAGAATCCTAGTTCCTCTAACTCAGCACGCAAACATTTGTACCACTTGAGTGCACCCTGCTTTGATCCATACAGAGTGACTTGGAGCCTGGCAACTACATCATGACCAAGCTTGTCAAAACTGGGAGGTAATCACCTCATTGTTGTCCAATTTGCCATTGAGAAAGGCACTCTGGAAGTTGAAGACATTGATGTTCCAGTCATATCGAGTAGCTATAGCAAGGATGAGATAGAGGGATGTGAGACAGGCAACAGGGGCGTAGGTTTCATAATACAGTCAACTTTCTCATAACATATATAGTTGGGAGTGATCTCAACCCAATATGCTATGAGATTTATACAATGGTGAAAAGTTGCTAGAAACTAAGTAACTATGCTAATTTAACAAAACCATGACTACCCAATGTTATCTGCTTTGTATTTTGCAATTGGTCACAATGAAGCTTAGCCTGGAACATATGAAGATGATGAAGAAATTCAGGGGATGAATCCACAGCTACTTGTGAGATGTATTCTGTCTCAAGCTGCTGAGTAAGTGTGATTAGCTCAGAAGTCGCCATGGGCCTTGCACCATCCTCATTAGAACTCTCCTCATCACTACTGGCTGAATCCACTTCCATAACATCACTGTTTCGGACTGCTTCTCACTAACGCACTTCTGTAATGATGGCATCATCGTCCTCAAACGTCTCTGCTGCAATATCAAGGTTTTCTTGTTCCTCGATGGGATCAAGGAACTCATTGACTGAAAGTGACTTTCCAAAGATTCAATTTTTGTCTTTAAGAATATTCATGGAGTCCTTTAGGTCTTCTTCAAGCACTTCAAGCTGTGATGGTTTTTGAAACCTCAACTTGAAAACAAGGCTGGATCGCTGGTATGCTGCCAATGCAAGTCTCTCGACCGCTTCACTAGCTCTTGTAGCATTGCCCTCCATGTCCATAACTGCTTTAAGGGCAAGACTCCAGTCTGAAGCAACATAGTGATTGCCAAGGTGCTGTTGCAATGCAGCCTCAGCAAGTGGAAGGGTAGTGTCACTTGTTATGAATTCTTGAATGATAGCCCATACTCCAGGGTTAGTGTGAGCTGGGTGTGATAATGGTCTAGTGTCTTCCTGAATTTCAGTATGTCTCCAGCACTGTTGGATGGTTGTTGACATGACACTGGACCAAGCTCTAGTTGCCATCAGCATTGCCTCATGAAGTGAGATCTTCCATATGTTTCTTTTGCCAGCCTCATCCAGTTCAACTGCTCAACAACAGAATTGGTGGCAATAATGGGCTTTGAAGCATTGAATGATGCCTGTATCAAGGGGTTGAATAAATGAGGTGAGATTTGGTTTGAAGAAGATGATCTGAACATGGCGAGGAGAGAATGAAATCTTGTGGCCTGAGAAATTATTGATAAGGAGGCATATGTATCATCGCTCATTCCCCATTTTATGTCAAGTGCTTTAACCCATCTGTTTGATTTGTATGTTAGCTCAATATCAGAGAGTCATGACATTCTTACTCTTCAAACAGTTCACTCATCATCCAAGCCTTCTTATTATCCCAATAGTTAAACCCAGCGCTCTGTGGAGTTTTCCCATCAAAGCAGTGTGGCTTCTGTGCATAGCCAATAAATAGCAGTGGCAACTTCTTGCTTCCATCTGCATTTGTTGCAAATCCCAGTGTTAAGCGGAATTTCTCTTTCTTCTTTCCACTCATCTATTTTGTTGCAAGCCCTCAATCAGGTGGTGCCCTGAATAAAAAGATAAGCATGTTTCTTCCAAAAGATAATCATTTCTTACATTGTAAATAGGCTTGACTTGTCAAAGTTAAACCTGTCTTTCATTGGAAATGTTGACAGGAGCTTTGAAACCTGTTCTTTCTCTACTTTTACTGCCTCCAAGTTGACTGAGCCTGCCTCTCCATGTCGTCGATGCTCCTTAATGTTGTAAGTCCTGCAAAAAGAGGGGATCCAACCCTCTCCTTTCAACCACTCCTCTTATGAGATGTTCATCCATTTTTCAAGCTGCTGATATTTCTCATGAAGCATTGGCCCATTTACAGTTTCACCTTTCAGCTCCATACTTTGAATCCACAAAATAAGGGCCTCCTCCACATCAGGCCAAGTAACAATTCATGGTTGCTTAGATGATAATGCAGTTGGGTTTGATTTTGCATGGCTTTCAATGAGCTCACGGTCCTTGAGCCTCCATGAGAGAGTTGCCTGTGTGAAGAGAAGTGCACCATTGGTATGGGTTCCAAATAATCTGACTATGTTTGCCTGTATTTCATCTGGGTGCCTGTCAATGTATGCAAAAACTGTTAGCCAGTCAAACATGGTAAGATTCTGGCATGGTTTCTTCTCTAGAGCTATTGCACTGCTAGCAGGATCTGGGCCATTTGGAGATGCATTTTTCAGCTTTGGTTTGTATGTAGGTGGCTTTGATTGGGGCTGATGCTTTGGAACAATTTCCATGGAGGCAGGAAGGCTTTGACTTGGCAGAGTTAGTGATAAATTTTTATTCTTAATGATCTCCAAACAGTAATTTGTGAGTTAGGCCAGGGTCATTATAGTCTGAATCACTCCTGATCTAGTCTCAAGCCTGCAAAAAGATGACCTCATACTATATATTTAGCACTCTCAGTCAATACATTATATGTTTCACATAGATTGTATATTTACCTGCATCCTACCATGGAAGCTCCTAAAAGTCTATACATTACGAGAAATGTACGGTACTGCCACATATGTTATGAGAAAGTTGACTGTAGTTGACACCATGGACTTGAGTGAATCTGTGCATGACCAGTTGGGCCTTATATATTTATCGATTTTGCTGGCCACGTTCTTCTTGATGCAGAAAATCCACTTGCAGTCAACCATGTTCATACCCTTTGGTGGCTGGTCAACAACATCCCAGGTGCATGTGGCCTCAAGGCTATTCATCTCTGCTCATACAGCCTTGTCCCAATGTGGCCAATCAGGCTGCAACCATGTCTCATCTAAGGTAAGCAGTTCCAACACTTCTTCCATTCCTGTTTCAGCTAACATTGCATAAGCAGTGTGTTTGTCATCCCACATCGTTGCTATGTGCCCATTTCCCTCACCACCAGTGCTCTCCCCCTTGACCTCATTGCCACCAATCCCAGGACCACATTCAGATGCAGGAAGGTCACTCACAACAGCAGGCTCAACACCAAGCACACCATGGGGGAAGGTAAGCCCACCCGACCATCCATTGTGTGTTCCTGCATGCTCACGCAACATGCAGATGTAGGGCGATTCAGTTTGCTATTGAGTCAAACGATGAAGTGACAGCGCAGGTTCAGGATCCACAGGAGCAGGGGAAGGAGGTCGAAAGGTCAGGGTAGGCAGCAGGCCTTCAGAATCAGATGCATTGGGCCTGTTATGATCAGCAGACAATGAGCTAACTACTTTGTCATTGGATCACCTGTCCATGTGAATGGATTCCATGGCACAACTCAGGATCGGGCCAACATCATATTTGAATGTCACGTTACACTCGATAGTGACATGATTTCTGTCACAAAGCCACATCTGATGAGCTATGCTCTCAGCATCAAAACCCACCCAACACCCCTCCCAAGCATGGTCATCAAGTTTTGAACCATTCACATCATGAACCCAGATGCAGCAACTCCATTCAGGTAGGTCTCCTATGTTGGATTTTCACCCATAGAGAAGCTCATGTGATGTCACACTGTTGAGCACAATGGTACCTGTCCTATTCTTCACCCACATGCAATGCGCTAATGCTTCCCCCCACAGCATTTTCAGCAAACCAGTAGTGTGCAAAATCATGCACATGCACTCAACCAGCATGTGGTTAAGCTGCTCAGCCATGCCATTAGATTGGGGGTGATCATGTATGGTAAGTTTCTGCTTAGTCCCTCTGGCCATGAGGTGGTGCTAAAATTCATCACCCAGATATTCACCACCATGATTGGAGCATAGGCATTTGATGTAAGTGCTGAATTGGGTGGTTAACCAGGCCTCGAACTGACGATAGGCATCAAAGGTATCAGATTTCACATGAAGGAGGTAGACCTGTGAGTAACATGAATAGTTATCTGTAAATGATACATAGTATGACTTGTGCCCTGGCATAGTGATGGGGGATGGGCCCCACATGTTGCTATGGACTTTGTTACCAATGGTGTCATATCATTTTGGTTCACAAGTCTTCCCGGTATGTTTGCAAATTGCCTTCCCATACTCACATGACTTGCACTGACCCATTATTTCTGACAGTGGGTCAAGCTTGACTCCAGTGAGGAGCCCCTTTACAAGCATGTCATGGATGGAAAAAGGAGCAATGTGGCACAGATGACAGTGCAGAGCCTCCATTGTCAGTGTCATAACTCCCCCTGTGACTCTAGTGAGTGGTGAGTCAGGATGTTGTACCTGATATAACCCATTAACAAGTAGGACTTCTCTAAGCAGCTTCCATAAGGGGTTAAAAATCCAACAGATGTTGTTATGGAAAAGAGTGACATAACCAGTGGCAGTGAGTTTCATGATAGAGATGAGGGTTGTGCCTATACTTGGTGCATATAAGATATCCTTCAATAGTACATGAGTAGATTCCTTCCCATTCAGGAGGTGGACATGAAGGTTGCCCTTTCCGATGGCATTAAAGGTGCATTTGTTGGCCACTTTGATAGGATAAGGAGGAATGTCAACATAGTTCAACAGATGCTGGCAATATGAAGTAAGGTGAAGGGTGGCTCTGCTGTCATATAGTTCAATGGTCAATGAGTCAGATGCAGCGATGGAAACTGATAGCTCCACATCCCCACCAGAAAAGGCAAGCCAGATGGCATCAGGTTCCAGTTTAGCATCCACTGAGTTAGCCTTTGCCTTCATGTGTAATGACTGACTGTCTTTCAAACCAGATGATTTTTCTTTCTTGTCATGCAACTTCCAACCCTTCAGGGCCTTACCCTCTTAGCCTCAGCCTTCTTTGTAGCACTGATCCTTACAATGGCTGCTCCAGCCACAGTTGAAACAGATGCTGCTAAAGGTTCATTTCTTTGACCCATCAGCCAAAAAAGCTATGTTCTCCACCTTCCCTTTAGATTTCCCTCCCAAATGAATTGCCGCACAGTCATACTCATTGAGAATGAGGGTGGTTAATAGGTTGGCAGAAAGTGTCTTGCCAGTGATCCACATGTTCAACGATATGAAGGAAAGGAGTGAGTTATAGGACAGGGGTAGGGAGGCAAAGATTATGTTGAACATTTTGATGTCAGAGAGTGACATGCCTACTCTAAGTGTGCATGGGCATCACCACCATCTTTCAATTTTAACTTGCCAAGCTGACATCTTAGTTCCATGCTGACGACAGCAGATCAATTCTTGAATAGATCCTTGAGTGTGTTAAAGCACTCAAGGGTGGTTGAATTCCCCTGGATTCAGAGGAACAAGGAATTTGGTAAGATGACAGCAATCTGCTGTCAGATGAGGGTATCCTTTTCACTCCAACTGGTGAGCACCAGCTCATACTCAGTAACGGCAAGCAACTCATCATTAGTAGTCAGCGACCATTCAGATGGCTTGTTAGTAGCTAGACTGGTGGGTGGTGTTGTGGTTCCTGTAATGTGGCCAAGCAGGCCTCTCATCATTCAAGTCTTCTCGTTCATAGAAACCACTCCTTCCCAGAAGCATCAAGCTTCAGGACTTTCATAGATTTGTCACTGATCTTAAAAGAGTCCGCCATAGTAAAATCAGGTGTGAGTATCAAAGTCTGAGTGGCAAGGTTAATGGCTGGGGCTCATAACCTGTAGGAATCACTAAGGAGGTAGCTATGAGAAATGGTACATGATACAAAGGAAGTGGCTCACCTTGGTGACTGTCAGAGTCAACTGAGGTATGTGAAGAAATGTCTGAAAGATAAAGAGATGAGCACAAAGGACAGAGATTATATAATCAAGATCCACACCATATACAAGTAATAACAACACCAGCTAGCCCCTGTTACAGGCATCCTATCTCTGCTAGGTAGCTTCATTATCAGCTGACCTTCCTTTGGATTATTGTTCGGTTGTCCGGCCAATGGGTTTGTTCAGTTCTTGGTGAATGTGCTGATTTGTTCACAACACTTACCTCTCCCATTGTCAACCCTTGTGCTACTGCCTATGTCCTCCAGCTTTCCCTTTTTAATCTCATCCATAGGCTTGAGATCTAGCCCATCTGTGAAAAATTTCATTTCCTTGGCTATGTATGCTCCCTCCTAGACCACCTTGACCTGTCTGTTCCTGAGCTGTCATCAACTACAGTGAGTTCCAAAATTGAGTCAATGTAAAGTATTTGTTATATACATAGCTCAGAAACAAGAACAAATAGAGTCAAAGTATAAATTAGTATGTGCCCTTGGCTATGTGTCAAAAATAATTATGCAATTTGAATAAGTATCCATGGAGATATAATTAATCTAAATTTACAAGTCATTGATTCAATTCTGGAACTATATTAAGTAAAAAAAGTGTTACAATGTTTGATACATTTGCATTGTATATGATATACAAAGCTATAGCATGGGAATATCAGCACTCTTAGCTTGCTATTGATCTTTGGGTCATGTGATTTGGTTCAGAGAGTATGGAGATATAGCCATTTTAAGTTGGTTATGTCATTGTAACAGTTTTGTTGCTAATCTAGTAGTATTCAAAATTGATATATTTTCATGTGCTAACATAAGCAATGGGTCATGTGACCTATAATATGTTCAACACAATACAAATAAACCAAAATACCACTCTTGATCCACTGTCACCACCATGAAATCTCTCTCTGCTACTCAAATCAATCAAATTATCTCTTTTTTGGATTGAGATCAATCCACTCACCAAATCTCTGATTTTACTGGTGTCCACCACTCCAGTGTTAGTAGAATTCACTCTAAACTTTGTCCAAACCTGGCCAAATCCTCTGGTGATCATCCTACCCTTATCACACCTGCTAATATGTATGTGCTATGCTATTCATCTTATTGGAACTGGAAAGGCTGAAAATGCAGTCCAGGTCACCAAGACTTTTCAGGATATCAAGAACCATTCCATTTTCTCCCAAACTATTTATTGCCACTTGAAGAAAGCTGGTATAAAGGCTGTGGTAAAGAAGAAATGCCCTCATCTTACCTCTGCTTATAAAAGAGCTAGGTTGGATTTTCCAGAGAGTCATCTGCATTGGACTGTGAAGGATTGGAAGCAGGTTATATGGTCAGATGAGACCAAGATCAATTGCACTGGGTCAGATGGGAAGAGGTGGGCATGGAAAAAGGCAAGAGAGGGCCTAAGTGATAGGCTGGTACAAGGAACAGTGAAATTTTTGGGAGATTCTCTGATGATATGGGGTTGTATGACATGGAAAGGGGTTTGGATGGCATGCAAGATTGATGGTAGGATGGACACTGACCTTTATCTACAGATTATGGAGGATGAACTCCAGAAAACCCTGGAGCACTGTGGCAAAACACCAGATGAGATTATCTTTCAACAGGATAATGACCCCAAACAACATACCAGCAAAAGGGCCAAGAAGTGGTTTGCTGAGCATGGGTTTGAGGTGATGGTATGGCCAGCTCAGTCTCCAGACCTTAATCCCATTTCAAACTTGGCCATCTCATTATACTCCCATATAATGACCAGACAAAAAGTATTAATTGTGTATTCCAGTAATAGAATGGTAGATACAGAACTCAATTAATAATGTGCAGACACAATTGGAAGAATGGAGAAGGGCAGCAAATGATGAATTGAATGAATAAAAAAAAAAACCACAGCAAGCAGATTGAGATAAGTGGCACTTCTCTAGGGGAATTATTAGTAGTGTACATATAAGACATGGAACACCATTACTCACTTGTGGTCAGTGGAACACAAAAAGGTTCTCATCATCATCATTAGAGGAATCAAGTGCCCAACAGGAAGTTCATGCAGACTTGACATACTTCTGAGTATCATCAACAATTATCTGGAATTGCTCTTCAGACAGTTTTCAGATTGGTGTGAGATAGTGGAGGGTGGTTGCACCTCAGACTCCTTCATTGAATTCATACTGTGCCCCCTTTGGAATAGAAGCAGACCATGCATTCACTGATTCCATGGTCATGAATATTGTAAAACAGTGATTGTGTGTGGGGTGTATGTGAGTAGGCAAGTTGTACTTGTCCCAAGGGGTTCTCTGTAGGGATGTCAGCAAGCGAGGGTTAGCTACGACTGATCTCAGCATGCAAGAGTGAAAGGAATACGATCCAGACAACTATGCATTATGTAATGAATAACCCAGCCAAGGATGAGGGCCAGATATCAACAGCAGGTCAAGGACAAGGACTCGGGATGATGATGATGACTACCTGAACAATGAAGACAATGATAATGATGACAGGGGTGATTCCTGACCAAGATGATGACCAACCGGGTGTAAGATTGATAAGCTTTACAATCCCGATACAGAATCTTTATAGTCTGGGCATTCCCAAGACTTTGTATTCATGACAACAGTTGAGGCCCTATGAAGGGACACTCGATACTAGGTATTGAAACACAAAGGAAAACTAACTGATGCAGTCCATACCAAAATGAGAGACGAAATACAACAGAACTGGTGAACAATAAGTAAACATTGACAATCCAGTGAATGGAACTGGACCAGATCCACAGATCCACAGTGACCCAGGACCAGATGTGCAGACAGATGAATGGAAAAAGGAACAAAGGAACAAACTGACCTCAGGATAATATGGACAGACATGAGACATGGGCAGGGGGCTTGATGGACACTTGGCCAAGCTGAAAAAGGTGGTATGCAACCATAGGAGACTGCTGGCTCCTACAACATTATCTGCTCATTTACAACTAAAGTGAGAACGTGAGCAACCTAAAGAGATCTAATATTAGAAGCAGTGGAAAGGGAAGAAAAAAAAATCACTGCTGCACATGCAAGCACTAGTGCACCTCATGGCCCACTTTGCTCAAATGGTAAGCCAACAATGTCAGTGCAACCTTGAATGTAGTTGAAATGGTGCATAAATGTCTGGAGGACAAATGGAGACCACCAAAGGCCTGTCCATGCCTTTTTAATGTAAGTAACATAGAACACAGGGCCCAATGGGACACCCAACTAACAAAATAAGGATAGAAACATACCTTGGAATCAAGTCCTTATCGCTAAATAAAAAGTGATGGTTTTTCAGCATCGCTTCTGCAAATTCTACACAGCTTTCATGGTGCTCAAAATCTATGTCACCAGCAAAGAAGCTCATGATAACAAAAATAGCCACAGAGGCAAACCCAGCTCACCAACTGGTGAGCGCTTGCTTTGACTGTAGTATGTAAGTGCCCTATTAGCAACCACAAAATAGATATCATGGGAAACTCGCACTTACAATGCAATAGACTGGTCCCCCAGGATTGATGGAGTGCAGAATGGTACCCTGTATGTCACATCCCAGACCCTCTGCAGGGTCTCCAAGTGGATATGTATCATCTGGGATGGTCCATGGATTCTTGTAGGTTCCAATGAGATTGGTGAGGGTTGAGATGAAAACATGTTGCCACCTGTTTTCAGTTGTCACACCAAGTAGAAGATCATTATTGATATACTTGTTGTGAGCACCACTGCCCATGCACTGTGGCACTGAAATCCGAGCTTGCTTTGAGGGCAGGGGATCTTAAGCTAACGGCTAGTAATGTTTAATGAAAAGAAATGGGGAGTTGGGAAATTACAGTGCACCTTATTCTCATTGATGGACTTTGGCTTCTTCACAGCTGTTGGTGGCACATAGACCAATTCTTCTTCCTCGTTGATTTCTGACTTGCTCATAATTTCAGTGACTGCCTGATTAGATAAGTATTGATTCAGATAGCATAGCAATTAAACTTATCTGAGTTAGGTTGTGGTGTGTCCTGGGCTGTACCCTGGCAGGGGGATTGGATGTTTGTATGAGGCTCTCTCCATCAAGACCCTCAATATAGGATGTCATGGTTCTGCATTCACACTGCTAGATGGGGTAGATGGGTGTGTGCTTGAGCATATGTATGCTTGCAGAGGTGACATGCTGACCCCTTGGATTGCCATGTGAGCTCATAGTGGTGCCAGATAAAGACCTTGTATGCTGACTAGGATGAGAATGCTGAGATAAAAGACTTGGGACTGACTTGGCAGAGGCAAGTTTTTCAGCCCAATCCTTCACCCCTCTAATACCAGTAAAACCCTCCTTCACAGTATTTTGACTTTTTTAATATAATTCATCAAGGAAATCCCAATAGCAGAGAACAGTTTCAGTTAATAAAAGGTCCATTGCAGAAATAAAGGGAGTACTCACACTGGTGTTACTAGAATTGCAGGTTTTCACTTCAGGCAAGTCAAGCTCCCACAGTCGGTAGGACCCAACTAATTGCCAGTATCATCATAACTGCCCTCTAGGGACCACAGATGTGGGTGAGATAAGTTTCATATACACATCTGACTAAACATGCACCTTGTGTGTGATCTTCTGTGAGCTAGGTTTCTTCCTCTTCCATATCATTGTCCTTTTCTAACTCCTCCACTTCTCTCTCAAGTGATCCAGGACCTATTGCTTTGGCTGCCTTCAAAAAATGTGGGAACAAGGGTCTGGCTACCCCCATCATGCTGTGAGGGTTTGTTGGGTGGTGCAGTGATCTTCAAGAGGACACATGAGCATGGGCATGGAGCTTGGGTTTGAAGGTTCTGTTCCTTATGCACCAACTGATCCATAATACTAGCCAGTCATTGAATACCACATTCATGTGCAGCCTCCTTGGTGCATCTGTCTTGCTCTGCAGCAGCAGCATCACTTGTTTTTGTGCTGCATTACACCACTTCTGTGTTCCTTCAAGTACGACAAAGCCAGGATGCTGGTTGGCATTTTTCAGATGAGTGACAGGTCAAGACATGAGGACAATGAGTAATGAGGAGGGTTTTCCACAGCAAGAATGCTAGTTTCACAAGTGAGTGGTGCAGCAGAAAGAAAAAATGTACTCAAACAAATTGAATGTATTATGGCATGAGATTATGTTTCCTCCTTAGTGGCATAGCTTCAACCCTGCCCTCTCATACCACAGTCACCTCAAATGTCTTATCCCAACCATCCCAGAGGGCATTTGCTGCCTGTCGCATCCCATGTCCCTACACAAACTGTGGCCAATGGTTTAAAACAGAGGCTGGTTTGAAATCCCATCACTCATCTGTGCATAGATTCACTTTCAAACTTCTGAATTACTCCTGAACTGGCTCAGCACTGTTACAACCCACTACCCAACTGGAACTGGGTGTTATACGGGATTTTCATGACAAGCCAACTGGTGAGACAAGATGGTGGTATGGGACAGTAGCTAACAATGTGACTTTATGTCAGGTGAAGCATATGACATGAATGGACAACCACTAGATCCCAAGTTACCTCCCCCACCTCCTCCTTCAAAGGATCCTAATGACTGGTATCCATATAAAGACCAGCTTTGCTTTGAAGTTGCTAAGCTTATTTTCAAGGGTGCAGAGATGTCTGCAGGCAACATTGACAAGTTTTGTGATCTTTGGGCATGGTCTCTTCAAGATGGTTCAGCGGGATCTTGTCCACCATATGTGAATCATAAAGATCTTTATGCTACCATTGATGCAACACCTTTAGGGGATGTTGCCTGGCAGAGCTTTAGGTTACGATATGATGGACCATGCCCAGAAGAGTCCATTCCATCCTGGATGATAAAGAGTTTTCATTTTTTCTATCGTTCACCTGGGCAACTTGTGCAAAATATCCTGTCAAACGAAGATTTTAATGATCACATTGATTGTTGGAGAGTGGCACGTGAGCTAGAGTAAAGGACCGTTAGGTCTCCAGTCGGTCGTATGAAAGACTGGATATTACCTAGAGTAAAGGACCATTAGGTCTTATACATCGTAAGTATGGGTATGCGAGTGGTAATGAGTGTGTATGTACTCACCTCCAATCGGTCGTATGAAAGACTGGAGGAGAGGGGTTGTACCGTACGGTGTGGGAAATAGCGGTGTCTAAATATGGTAATGTAACGAGTGTAGGTTGGACGGTAGTAAGAAAGAGAGAAAATATACTATCTATGGTGTGATCTCCAACACACCCCCTCAAACCAGAGATAGGGAGAGATGAGAGTAACGTGTGGCGTTCCATATTGTGTGCAGCCGCAATTGCATCATTATTGTTGGCATAGGTGTCCGTGGTCAGCGGGTCATCGGCATCAGAGGAGGGGAGGTCGTGCATGGGGTGAAGCAGCTGCATTGTTTGTCGGGCAGCATACAATGTGGCTGTGTTCGACCTTGGTTGGCGACGTGACGATAGTGGGTTGTTTTTGCTTTTCCACAGGACAGGGGAATTGCCAAGTTGGATTGAGTGGGTAGTAATTGAGTGGCAGTCATTGATATCGCGGGTCTGTATCTGGTATGTGGCCAAATGTGGGTGCGTAGTCTCAAGTCCTTTCAGGATAGTTTTGCAATACACATGAGTGCGCTCTGGTGTGGTTTCAATCTGGGATCGGGTCTGTTCTGGGTGTTTTGGCTCTTAGTCACCCCCTCAGACAGAGCGGGGCCAGGTCTAGACACCCCCTGGCTAGAGGTGGAGTGGATGGTTGTGCTGTTTATCTTGTAGAGGTTTCCTTGTACAGTGACCTCCAAAACCCTTTCCATGTTAGCCCTAATGGTAGTATATGAAGCATACTGCCAGACACCGTGGGAATCCCGCTTAGCTTTGGTGGAGTTATAAATAGTACATACTCTTGGCTACAATATTGCCCCATATATCATGTGATTTGGTTCACAGGCCATAGAGATATGGTCAAAATGAAATGGCAATATCATGGAAAGG
>JBBPMX010000307.1:0-15790 GCA_038090515.1 Pulveroboletus cf. viridisquamosus | reverse complement strand
GTTTTTCTGAGTTCATTGGTACAATCCACCTGTTCATCCAGATCTGGATTGCATTTATCTCACTGTAGGAGCTTGCAGCCTCCTATGGTTGTAGGTCCTACTTTTCAGCCCATCCATACGTCCATCAAGCATCCTAGTTGTGTCCCAAGTCCATCTGTACCATCTTGAGGTCAGTCCGTTTCACATTTCGATTATCCAATTATCCACACCGTTTATCTGGTTCCAGTTTATATGTATCTGTTTCATTTGGTCCGGTTCTGTCTACCAGATCACGTGTTCATGTCTATCATTTGTCGGTTCTATTATCTATTTATATCCTATTTGACTTTTGACTATGATATTTTTGTTTCTTGTCATCTTGCTGCTTAGACTCGAGTGTCCCTTCATAGGGTCTTGGGTGTTGTCATAGCTACAAAGTCCAGGGAAATGCCCAGACTATAAAAGTATTGTATTGAGATCTTGAATCTTATCACTCTTGCACCCACTGGTCATCTCCCATTGTCTGAATCCCCCCTCCTCATCATCGTGGTCATTCTCAACATTGTTTTCCTTCATCATTGTCAGTTTCTGGGTCCTTGTCCTTGGTCAGGTTTTCCTCACATCATCATCAATTTCCCCTATCATTGTCTGTTTCATTTCCGTCATCATCAGTTTTCTTCAACTTCATCATTTTCCTTCATCTTCATCAAGTTCTCACACCTTTGACTCCTATCACCCTCGATCTGGTCCCATCTGCAACCACATCCATGCACACCCAGTCCTCACTGTTGACCGGATTATTAGTTTCCTGTCCAGAACATTGTCTGGAACATTCTCTTCTCACTCTAGTGCACTGAGGTCAGTCATAGTTGTCTGTCCCTGATACTAACCCTCCACAGGACCCCTTGGGATGAGGATACTCAACCCTACACACATCACCCCACACCCACTAACCATCTTTCATCGCATTCATCCAGTACTGGATTCATATCAATCTGGTCCAGATAGTTTTAGCTTACATATCTGCTAGGTACTGATTGGCCCTAGATTAGTTACCTCTCATAGATAGAAGTCCACAGGTATTCCTGGGACTATAAAGCTGGTGTATGATACCTTGAAATGGATCTTTTTGCATCTTCCATCCTTAAGTTTGTCATCTTCCTTTCAGTCTGAGAGGTAGCTGCTTAGGTCCTCACTCACTTAGCCCATTTTGGCTGGCCCCCTCTCTTGGGTCAAGTCTATACTTGCACCCTTTTATTTAATCCTTATCCACTCTGGATAGGATTAGTGTTTTACATTGGACCAAGCCCTTGACCCAAATATCAACACAGATCAACTATACTATGGAGATAAATAAGCTAAATGATCAGAATGTGAAATATAAATAAGCAGATGACTAAAGGTGATAAATAGAAAGGAATGATGTCATGGGTCTAGCCTATGACATAATGTGATGACATAATGTGATGTCAATAGAATGATGCAAGTGAAGCAAAGATTGGCTGAATTGGTAGATAGATAAATAAGGGTTAGTTAAGGTAAATGGTGTGAATTAGGGGTTAATGGTTAAGATAGGGGTTTGAGTATTGTAAAATATGTTATTAGAAATTTGTGGTTCTCACAGTGCTGTCCTTGATAATTATGTGATGTCTTTTCATTGCCTGGTCATAAGTCTAATGATTTCTCCTACATAAGCCATTAATGGCTTGTTCTGGATATGCTCTGCAATTTCCAGCTCGCCAAGTCTGAATAACAGGTCCTTGGACCAATGGACAAGAGGCAGTAGATAACTTCTATGAAATTGAATCAAGACAGAGAGCAACTGAATTTAATAATATGTACCTTGAACTTGGGGTGTCCTTCTTCTGAGACCTCAATCATGTTAGGGCAAGAGATCAGCTATCCAGGCAGTGGGAATTGGTAGGGTTCCACCTTTGAGATGTTCACAATTGGGTGAATTCTGAAAGATGTAGGGAGACACATTTCTACTGCATTTGAGAGGGTCTAAATGATGTCATATGGCCCCAGCCATCATTGTGTTAATTTACAGGCAGTGTATGGCAACTTCAAGTTGTCCATACTGAGCCAGATCTTATTACCAATCTGGTATTCAGGGGCCTCTGAGTGTGACCAGTTAGCTTGCTGTGTCATGTACTCATAAGCTGGTTCCAGAGCTTGCTGGATGTCCTGATGAGCCAGTGGCATGGTGAAAACTTTCAGCCAATATATCTGAGAAACCTTCTAATCCTATCTGAGGGGAATAGTTCTGTATTACAGTAAACAGGGTGGACCTGGTAGAGGAGGTTAGTAATGATGTGGAAGATAACAACCACACTGCCAATCTTGAGATACTGGTGGTTATGTTTTCCCTCTGAGAATGGCATCAATACCTACTAGGTGCCACCTATCCATTCAAGATCTTGACAGATCACAACAACCTGACCTTCTTCTGTCACCCTCAAGATCTCTTCTGTTGTCAAGCCTGCTGGCAGCTCACACTGCAGAAGTTTGACTACTACTTCACCCATTGCCCTAGTCATACTGATCCTGCAGATCCACTGTCCTAGAGGTCAGATTTTGAAAAGAGGGTAAGCAACAATAAATAAAAGATATGACTACCTGACCATCTTTTTGCCCCACCTTCTCTCCCCACCAATCAGGCCTTCTTCATCTTCTCATATCAGATCAGAGCCCAAATTACAAATAGCCCTGTCCCTGTTGAAGCTTTGATCACCAAGCTTCAGGATAAACATGAGAAATTTGTAATAGAGGGACTCAAGAAACCTAATTTACCTTAGAAGTTGGACAAAATCCTCTGCATTCATGCCTATTCATCATCCAAGCAAAACAACAGTGGGAGGAACACCCTTATCATTGATTCTGGAACATCCTCACATATGGTCCTACACTGGTCCTGGTTCAAAACTTACCATCTACTGCATCCACCACATCCAGTAACCCTTGGAGACAATTCTAAAGCATGTACAATTGAAATCAGAATTGTACTGTTGATGTCACATATATCTGGTCAAATCTTCAAGATAGTACTGTCAAACATACTCCTAATTCCAGAATTTCAACTCTTCCTCATGTCCATGACCCAGCTCACTTCTGCCAGACTCTCCACCACCTTTCCAGCAAACTCAAATGCCTGCTATGTGTGAAAGGATTGCAGGACCATCCTAGCCTCCAGACACAGAGGTGGCCTGTAACATGTGAATGTCACCCCAAGTGACTAAAAGGAAGTGACAAATGCAACAGTTGACATAAACCTACTCCATCATCAAATGGGACACATATCTGTCAACTGGATCCAATGCATGGTAAAGTCAAACCAGCTCCATGGAATTGACACCCTGGATTCTGTGAGGCATGCATGCTTGGAAAAATGAAGAAGCTGCCATTTCGACTCCAATGGACCTTGGACCACTTGCCTCCTAGAAATAGTACACACAGATGTCAGAGGACCAATAATTCCAAGGTCATGCAAAGGCCACAGATTTTGGTTGGTCATAGTTGATGATTTCAGCTACTTCCCTTGGGTTTATGTCATGAAACACAAAAGCAAAGCACTGCAAATCTACAACCAGTGGAAAAAGGACATTTATGTTGAACAGGACCCTAGTAGCTGCAGAGAATGGCTAATAGAACTTACATAGAGGGTTTGAGGATGTTGGGACAATCCAAACTGATGGTTACATGTCAAGAGACTTATTGAAACTCAGTAGTCTGAGTGTGAACTGTAGGTACATGATTATCTAAGACTACCATAATAGGTAACTAAGTGCATACTACAGTAAAAGAGTAGTGAATGAGTCACACTTGTTCAACAGTTCAAGCCTTCCTCTGAATTGAAATGGAACAGAAAAACTTCTCCAAACTATACACCAGCTTTATTTGCAGCAAAGGAGGCATGGAATACACAAACAAGGCATTCTGAAACCAACTCCAGACTGATGGCATGCAGTTTGAAACATCCACTTCATACACTCTGGAACAAAATGAAATCATAGAATGGATAAATCAAATATTGGCTATCCAAGCAAACACCATGCTAGAGAAGTCAAAACTCCCAATGAAATTCTGGGCTGATTCCATGTCTGCTGCTGCCTACATCACTGCATGGAGTCCAAACTCTGGACTCAAAGATAAGGTCCCCTATCAAATGCTCTTCAACTGCTAAGTCAATCTGACATTCTTCTGACCATTTGGATGCCCAGCATACACATACATACCAAAGGAATAACATGGAGGAAAGTTCAAATCACATGGAAGGAAGTGCATTATGATAGGATATATGCATGAACAACATGCCTACAAGCTACTTGACATAGAATGAAGAAGCATCATTTCCAGTTGCCATGTTACTTTCAACAAATCCAGAAGCATCCCCAAAACAGAATCTGCTCCATGGAACCTCCCTGCTGTTCAGGGACAGTGGAAGGGGTTGTTCCCAGAGTGTCCACCCCAATTGGAGGATGACAATGACAACCACTGACCTCCACAAAATCTTGGACCAGTGGGAGATGCCCCTGCACCTGCAGAGGAACCCCACATGGAAAACCCTGAGATCAAGGAACTCACCCAATGGCTGGACAGACTTAGGATTGATGAGCCTCCAGTCATATCTCCTACCCTGGCTCCTGCCCCTGCTTTGGCTCCACCTCTGGAACTGGCACCTGCACCAGCATCACTCCCCATCTGACAAAGCCAATGTCAATGTAGACTGGCAAACAAAAACCAGGACTATGAACACACCTTGCAGGAGGAAGTGGCACAACATGAATAAAGAGAGAAAGCACATCCAAATATTCTGGAACAACACCCAGATCATCAGAAAGATATCCCAGATGTTGTGAATGAATTGGCACATTCACTGAGAACCGAACAAACCCATTGGCTGGATGACCAAATGGTAACCAAAGAAGGACAGCTGATGATGGAGCTACCTGGCAGAAGGAAAGAATGCCCATATCGGGGGCTAGCTGTAGCAGGAACTGTTGTAGGGCCTTCATAAGGGACAAGGGATGAGGCCCAAAGGCCAAGCCCTTAGTAAACAGAGGAGGAGCCAATCAACAAGTGGCTAAAGCTGGGGTTCCTGGCTTTAGGCCACTGGCCTTATATATTGCCTGGGTCCATGCACAGACCAAGCTGTACACTACTATACATGGTAATGACTGTGGGAAGGAATGGAAGGATAGACAGAGATGAGATGCTATAGGCTGCAAGGAGGTGAGCCCTGAGATCTGATTGTAGTCTATGGAGATGGGATCAGGATTGAGATCCAATATATACTAATGGATACAAAGGGAGATTAGATCGGATCAGGAGATCTAGGAGGTGGCAGGATTGCTGTGGAGATCTGATAGAGATGAGGGTCTAGGGTAGTCTAGGGTTTGCCATGTGGCAACCTTGAGGCATGATGTCATAGATGACATCAGAGTCTAGACTTATCATGTGACTGGTCATGTGATCAGCCTTGTGGAGGTCACGTGACTTAAGGAGCATGAGGATAGAAGGAATGTGGGTAAAGAGAGTGTGGGAAATAGTTAGGTGCAAGGGGATTTGTAACACCAGATATCTCAGGCATGTTCACAGCCTAGATACAGGACTTCGTATTTGCTGGTTCCACCCAGGCCACACCTGACAAGTTACTTCCCAAAACCTTAGAGGATGCCTATTCCAGACCAGACAGAGAATTATGGAAATCTGCTGTTGAGGAGGAGCTTCAGAGCCTAAATGCAAACCATGTCTATGAAACCATACTCATTCTGGAGGGCATAAAGCCCATCACTTAAAAACCAGTATTCTGCATCAAATGGGACCAACACAAAAATATAGTACATTACAAGGCCTGGATAGTTACACACAGCTTCACACAAAAGGAAGGCATAGACTACCAAGAAGTGTTTGCCCTGGTAGCAAACCTAGACTCCATCCAGACACTGATTGCACTGGCTGTGAAATACAACCTGAAGCTGGACCAAATGGACATGTCCACAGCTTACCTTAACAGAGAACTAGAGGAGGATTTGTACATGTTCCCCCTAGAAGGTGTTCCCATCCAACCCAGATATTGCTGGAAACTGCAATGCTCCCTATATGGATTAAAACAGGCCAGCCAGACCTGGAACAAGGCATTGGACCAGAAGCTCAGTGACCTCAGATTCATATGACTGGATGCAGAAACATGCCTCTATGTATTCTGGAAAGATGGCCAAGTCTGTTTCCTGGTCATGTATGTTGATGACCTACTCCTAGCTGCCACCACCTGGAAGTTCATGGACTCCATCAAAGCAAAACTCTTTGTCACCTTTAAAATGCACAACCTAGGAGAAGCCAAACACATCCTTGGGAATGAAATCAAGTGAAACTGCTAACTCTGGACTATATCACTGGCTCAATTTCAATACTGCTGGACCATCCTGGACCAGACTGGTATGTCAAACTACAAGCTGGAGTGGACCCCCATGGCACATGGGTCACACCTCTCAGCCACTGACCAGACAGATGATTGAGTTTACCCCTAGCCAAATGGATCCATAACTCCAAAACATTGAGTGCCATGAATGTCTCCCTGTTTATTCTGAGTTATGGCCAACAACCATTGATCAGAACCAATGTCCATAGGGAGGTGAGAAATGAATTGGCCACCAATTTTGCTCAATACATGAAAGAAATGCATCAGCAAGTGAAGATGGCATTGGATCACACAGTGGCAGAGATGAAGAAATATCACAATCAGAGTACACATGCTACCATTAACTACAAGAAGAGTGACCTAGTCCTTTTAGAAGGATGAAACATCTAGTCCAACCACTCTTCAAAAAAGCTCTCAGACAAAAGATACAGTTCCTTCAAGGTCCTGGAGAAAGTGGGACCAGTGCCTGTAAGCTCTAGCTCAAAAAAACCTGACAAGGCATCCACCTGGTCTTCCACAAGTCACAGTTATGGCCTTATGTCACCCTGTCCTTTCCCTCTCAATGCCCAAATGACACCAAGCTATCTCCAATTATTGTCCAACATCAAGAGGAGTACAAGATCAACAAGATCCTCAACTTGTGGAAGTGACATGACAAGACAGAGTACCTCATCCATTGAAAGGGTTACCCAGCTGAAGAACATACTTGGGAACCAGAGACCCATCTCACCAATGCCAGTAACAAGGTCAATGCATTTCACAAGTCAGACCCAGAAGCAGTTTGGTCAGCCACCACCTTTACACTATGGGACTGCTCCCTATGCCTTTCCTCCCCTCCATCACTGCTGTTTTCCACATCCTGGGTTTCCATGCACTCACATCACAACTCAACTGCCTCCCAGATAATCTTTTCAAGATTCCATCCACCCATGGCAAACCAATAATTGAAGGCATCTTGGTCAATAGGGATGCCAACCCTTGAAAAGGGGGTGATGAGACTTTTCATTTTTCATATCTGTCATTTCTCTTATCTTATCAGAACCCTCTAGAACATTCTATGATGTCATTGGTCCAGATTCTATGTCATTGTCAAGATTGTGATATTATATGACATCATACCCTTCATCCTATCAGTCAGTGTATTACTCATCTCTCCCATGCTTGCCCTAAACTTCTTACCTATGTATATAAACCTACTGTATGCTGTACATATCCCTCACACTTGGAATTCATCATTCCTTCTCATCTCTACACTAGTCTTCTGGGTCTTTTAAGTTCCTGATATATTCTATATTATGCATTTGAGACTCACAGGTAGATGTCTTGTTGCTGTTTCCTCCATTGTCCTTCAAGTGTGCTCAGAAAGATGTCATTTCTGACTCCCTATCCTTTTGTAATAGTTATTACATATATTGTCTTCTGCAAATGGTCCTACTTGTGATATTACTTGTATCTACTCTACTGCCTACTTGACTGGCTGCATGCCTCAGGAACATTGCTTGTATTTTGTACTACTTGATTTACTTGGCAGATAGCAATGTCTGGGTAAATAGATACAGTGACTCAAAAGTATTTTTTTTGTCAAGTTTTGCCCTATGTGCTTATAACAACTGCTGGTTAATGTCAGAACCACAATTTTCCAACATTTACTTTACAATATTATCTTACATCTTAACCCCTATTTACCCCATTTACCTTAACAATTCCTTCACTTATCCATTAATTCAGTTAACCTAGACCTCAATTGCATCATTCCATTGACATCAGGTTATGTCATCATCATTATGTCATAGGCTAGTCCTTATGACATCATTCCATTCTATTTATCATCTGCTTACTCATAGCTTACTTATATTTCACATCTGATTGTAGATCTGATCATTTAGCTTATTTATCTCCATAGATCATTGATCTGCAGTAAATCTCAGGTCAAGGGTACCAATTGGATCTTAACCAGATCTTGATTGTTGCTTAGGGCTATTATAGGCTCAATGGTTAGTATTACATATATAAGTAGTACATATCCTGTATTAGTCCTCATTCTCATCCTTTTATGTCAGTCTCTGTCTGTGTGCCAAAGCAGCAGCTTAGTCTGTCCGATTGTAATGGCTTCTCTTGCATCTCACTTTGAGTTGCTTGCATTGATCCTGATAGTTGGCAGTTACATCAGTGTAGATATATTCATTTGTATCTAGACTTCTTATCCATATATCTATATCTTTTTTTGAATGTATCATTTAAGCAATGTGTTATGGAGCAAATGATCATGTGCATGCTGTGCATTACATATTTTGCTGTGTGCCACCTTCCCAAAAAGTGGGCCTGTGACAAGACAATTGGTTCTCAGCACCCCCACAACACCTACACACCCTCTCTAAACCTTATATCTACCCCCTTGCCATCATAAAATATACATCACCTACCAAGAAAGCCTGGATTTGTTGAACTTGGGATGCTGGCATAACAGACAAGGAGATTGCCAAAAAGTTTGGCCTCCACTGTATAATAGTGAAGTGCATCTTTGATCATTATGCCCATTCCAAGGACTTGCATTATATCATCCTGAAACCAGGTCATACTCACATATTTGTTAGAGATGACAACTCCAATCTCCTCTGGGCCCTCCTGTCCAACTCCAAAGTTCCTTAACAAACTCCTAGACAAACTCCTACAGCTCCTACATAGGAGTTACTGATGTCCTATAGAAGCAGTTGGAGATAGATAGGAAGGTTGGACTTGCATCCAATGCCATGTCAGTACACACTCCTTATGTCATTCCCTTACCCTATCTTCACTTCATCCCCATTCCATAACTTTGTGCTGTTTCTCCTCCTCCTTCACTATTTCCTTATAGAGATTGCTTGTTTTGCTTTGGAGTTGATCAGACTTCACACTCACATCTTTGCCCACTTTATATATATATTCCCTTTTGCTCCTGGGCTCCCCTCAGTCATTCCTGCTACTCCTTAGGTAGCAGCTGAGGTGAGTGCCAGTTTTAATTTACCTTATCACTGTTGCTAATTAGTGTAGTGGGCAATTACTGCCCTTTTACTTAGATTTTTCACAATATTCACCCCCTATAACACTTGTGTTGTGATGTGTGCACTTGCTACAGGTAAGGCACATAATACTGTGGATCTCCAAAGGAATTTTTTTTCCCATAATCAATGCCCAGAGCCCCAGACCATCCATGTTAGACTTTGTCAGTGTGACTTGAAGGCCTATGTACATCACAAATGACCTCTCTTGACAGCAGCTCACAAGGAGAAGTGGTTAGCATGGGCAAGAGCTTATACAGACTGGATCATAGATCTAAAATAACTGAAAGGCCATTATCTTTTCTGATAAGTCAAAATTTACTTTTTTCAGGACTATCATATCTGTCAATCCGGAACTCCGGACTTCTTTCCTGTGACCTCCAGTGCACTCTCGATGAGTCCACATCCCTGATACTCCAGACCCTCTCTATTTAGTATTCCTTGTTCTTAGTATTATGTTTCATTCTTCACCTATAGTACATAGCCACTAGCTTTGTCCCAGTTCACCCTCTGTCCCTGTGCTCTGCTTAGGAGCACAGCTCCGGTACACTTACCATCTGTACTCCAGATTATTAGTAAGACCTATGTTCTACTCCCGTATATAAGTCTCCACACTTGTAGTAGATACTTCAGTTTGAATATCAACTTGGATAGTCTCCCAAGCTCACTCTGACTCTCTTGAGTCTCCAAGACTCTCTTCTGAATCATCCTCGACCTTCATTGCTTGCAACAGGGTCAATCTGACTTCTTTCATCCGTTCTGAAATTACAGGACACCCCCAGAGTTGTGACAAGGGCACACCACACATGGTGAAGCCAAGTCCTGCTTGAACTCTGGAGTTCCAGAGTTACCTCCTGGAGACCTCAGTTCTAACAAGGACAGATGTAATGGTTTGGGGATATATATCAGCTCAGGGGCTAGGGAGAATTGTCCATGTCAAGGGCATTATGAATGGTGAGTTTTATCACCAGATCCTCATGGAAGACTTTCTTTGGACTCTCAGTAATCTTAAAATCAAGAAGAAGGACATTTATTTCCAGCAGAACAACAACCTAAAGCACATAGCAAAGCTTACACTAGAATACTTTAACAAGAAAGGTATCAATTGGCTCAATTGGCTCCCAAATACCCCTGATATGAATATTATAGAGCATCTTGTGAAAAATCTAAGTAAAAGGGCAGTGATTGCCCACTACACTAATTAGCAATAGTGATAAGGTAAAGTAAAACTGGTACTCACCTCAGCCGCTGCCCAAGGAGTAGCAGGAATGACTGAGGAAAGCCCAGGAGTGAAAAGGAATATATATATAAGGTAGGCAAAGATGCAAGCGCAAAGTCCAATCAACTCTGAAGTGAAACAAGCAATCTCCGTAAGAGAATAGTAAAGGGGGAGAGGAAACGTGTTACAAACCACTTCCAGGCCCCATTCTTTCCTCGATTATGTGACCAGTTACATGATCTGGGCCCAGACCATGACATCATATGATGTCATGCCTCATGGCTGGCATGCCCCTTTAATCTCTGTTGACCCTGATAAGAACTCTCCCACAAGCATGTACTTTACCTAGCCATGTATAGTAGTTAATCCCATGGACCCTATGGTCCATGCGCACATCTCCATAGTATATAAACCCAAGTGTCTCAGCTGGTGTCCCCAGCTTTGACCACTTGTTATCCTTCTCCTAAACAGGTGATTGGTGTGCTTGAGCTCGCCTTCTTCTCCTTTTACCTCACCAGGCTCAGTAATAGCCTGTGAAGCTGAGGCTGGTGATGTGTGCTCTTAGCAGTTCACAATAAAACGGCATGAAGTTATGGAATGAGAATGAAGTGAAGATAGGGTAAAGGAATGATATAAGAAATGCATACTGATATGCCATTGGACACAAGTTTCATCTGGAACTTCATTAAGAAACCTCAGAGTTGGACAGGAGGGTCTGAAGGAGATCAGAGTTGTCATCTCTAACACTCCCACTTGATCGCAATCAGAGCCTCATAGCTCAAATGAATTTCTAGTGTTGTTCTCTCACCAATGCCTTGGTCAGAATGTCAGTGACCATGTCCCCAGTAGGAATATACCATATGATGGCTTCTCCCTTTCCCACTAGATCATTTTGGATGAAGTGATATTTTCGTTGGATGTGTTTTGTCTGAGCGCAGAACTGCGGATCACAGGACAGAATGATAGCAGCTTGGTTGTCACAGTGCAGTATGGTTGGGGTCTTCTGGCAATGTCCTATCTCCTTGAAGAAGCTCCAAAGCCATACGAGGTGTTGTCCTGTGACACTAAGTCCGATGTACTCCGATTTGGTAGTAGATAGTGCAACCATGCTTTGTTGTTTGCTGGACCAGGAGATAGCTCCACAGCTGCTGAGAAAAAGAAAGCCAGAGGTGAGTTGGGAGTTGTCTGGGTCCTGTGACCAGCCAGCATTGGAGTATCCATGGAAGTCCAAGTCCATGGAGGTGTCATTTCCATCATATCAGAGTTCCATGTCTGGAGTTGCACAAACATAATGGAGAACATGTTTGGCTGCCTCCCAGTGACAGGCTTTCAGGGCAGCACTAAAACAACTGAGTGTCCCAACAGAGTAGGCTGAGCATGGTATTCACAAGTGTTGACAAGGTCTGATTCATCTGCTCTGCAATTCCATTTTGCTCTGGAGTGTAGGGCACAGACATTTCCTGTGTTGTTCCATCAGCTCAGAGTTGTTGGTGGAACTCCAAACTGGAGTATTCTCCTCCTCCATCAGTTCAAAGGAATTGGGTGTGCATGTCTGAAAACTCCTCTGTTTCAATTTCCTGTTTGAAGAAGTTTCAGACATCCATTTTCCAGGTGTTGTAGATCATTAGGATACCACTTTTCTTCTTCAGGAAGTAGACCCATGGGAACCGAGAGAAGTCATCTATGATAAGGAGCCAGTACTTGTAGCCTTCTCAGGATTGTGGGGATACTGGACCTCCAACACCAGAGTGAATGATTTGGAGTGGCCTAGATACTCAAATGGTGTTTTGGGACTTGAAGGAAGGTTTCTTCATCTTTCCAAGTGTACAGGGTTCACAAAACATTGGAGTTCTGGAGATGTCATCTATGCCCTTTGGTTGGCCTTGTCAGACCATCTGTTCAATCCATGAGTGTGCAATGTGTCCCATGCATCAGTGGAGTATATTTATGTCTATCGAGACAAGTCTGGACTCAGGACATGCCTTTGGCTGGACTTCTGCATGGTAAAGTCCCTGGGTGTGATGTGCAGTCATGATGGTCTCCGGTCCCTTTCAGATGGAGCAGGTGGAGGAGTTTGCTGGGAACAAAGTGGACAGCCCTCTGGAGGCTAGCTTGTTTACAGAGATTAGAGACAGTCGGAACTCCAGTACCAATAGCACATTGCTTAGGGTTATTTCATAGGTTTCTCCTTTTGCAACAGAGCAGAGTATGATGCTTCCAATCCCAGTTGCAAGGGCGGTTGAATCATTTCCTAGGGCTATTTGGTGTGGAGTTTGGAGTGGAGAGTATGTATGGAACCATGAGCAATGTGGGACCATATGTGAGATAGCTCCAGAGTCAATGATGATTTTGTCTGTTTTGGACTTGGTTGGTTTAGACAACAGGTAGGCCTGAATGCAGTTGATTAGAGATTTGGATACAGACACTTTAGCTATGTTTGCCTGTTCTGAAGCTCTGGAGTTTTGCTCTGAGGGTTCCTCTGATGTGTTTGCCTTCTCCTTTCCCTTTCTCCTTCCTCCTTTATGAAGTTCCTTTACCCACTCCTGATATGCCCAGCAGTCATTGGAGTTGTGTCTGGAGTGTTGGTGGTGGTTGCACCAGTGTGGAGAACCACTCTGGTGATTGCTCCTTTTGTCGGAGGCTTTATGCACTGTCTTGGAGGACTTCAGAGGGTTCAGGTGGGCTTCTTTGGAGATAACTCTTGTCTCAACAGTACCAAAAGTGAGCTTGCTCTCCTCTACTGTGTCGATGACAGAGGAGGTAAAGGAGCTCCACTTCAAAGTTTTCAGGAGGGAGTTGAGGAGAATGAAGGTGAGGACTTTCAAGTCAACTCCAAACTTCATTCCAGCTAGTTGGGTCTCCAATGTCCAGATGGAGGCAATGTGGTCAGAGACAGAGGAGGTGTCATCCCAGGAGGAGTCAAAAAGTTGGTGGTACGAGTAAAAGGCAGAGGCGAGGTTGGATGTTTTGTGGAGATTTAGGAGGGCATTGAAGAGTGTCTTGGCAGTAGTGTGTGCCTGTGTCTTAAGTAGGAGTGCATCGGAGATGCAGTCCTGGATTATTCCGTGTGCCTTTTCATCTCATTCCATCCATTTTCAGGTTTTCTCAGAGGAAGGTGCTGGAAATGTGTGGGAGGTCAGAGATCTATTGGTGCCAAGGGTGACACCTAGGACTTTCTCCCAATGGAGTTTCACCATGATTTGGAGCTTCCATATTTGGAAGTTTAAGGGTCCTGTTAGGACTGGGCAGCTTACAGTATCAATGTCGTTGATTCTGACATGATGCTGGCTAAGTGATTTAGTGAGAAGTATAGACCCTAGAGATAGGGTTGTGGAAGCGATCTGGAGTAGGCTGGAGGGTGCAGGAAAAAATCCACAGAGGTAGTGAGAGCTACTGTGAGTCATTCAACAGATGTCCAGATTGCTAGAGTGCACTAGTGGGGCTCATAACCTGTGAAAAATCTAAGTAAAAGGGCAGTGATTGCCTACTCAGCTGCTGCCCAAGGAGTAGCAGGAATGACTATATTTACCTAAGTAAAAGGGCAGTGATTGCCCACTACACTAATTAGCAATAGTGATAAGGTAAAGTAAAACTGATACTCACCTCAGCCACTGCCCAAGGAGTAGCAGGAATAACTGAGGAGAGCCCAGGAGTGAAAGGGAATATATATATAAGGTAGGCAAAGATGTGAGCATGAAGTCTGATCAACTCCAAAGCGAAACAAGTGATCTCTGTAAGGGAATAGTAAAGGGGGAGAGGAAACAGCACGAAATTATGGAATGAGAATGAAGTGAAGATAGGGTAAAGGAATGACATAAGAAATACATACTGATATGCCATTGGACACAAGTCTGACCTTCCTATCCATTTCCAACTGCTTCTATAGGATATCAGTAACTCCTATGTAGAAGTTATAGGAGTTCATCTGGAACTTCATTAAGGAACCTTGGAGTTGGACAGGAGGGTCTGGAGGAGATCAGAGTTGTCATCTCTAACACATCTATGGGAGTATATGGAGCATCAGGTGCACAGCCATGTGCCACTGCTGAAAAATCTTGGTGAGCTATGGGATACATTGATAGAGGAATGGGAGGGTATTGAAAATGATTACATTACAACCTTTTATGAGAGAGTATGCTGGATCATGTTCAGGCAATGCTAAAGGCCAAGGGTGCCCACACTAGATATTAGGATCTTTTGTTGCTTCATCTGCTTGCTTTCATTTGATATGATTTAATTGTTTCAGATTGTCTGATATCAAAAAATGAATTGCACAATAATTTTTGGAGAATACATGGTATAAAACTCAATATATTTTTATTTTACATTTCTATACAATTGCATCATATTCTACAGGGTTTTAGCTCTTGAATGAGCCCCTTACAGTGAGCAACAAAACCGACCCAATGTTTGCATTATTTTGATTGTTGAGCTAATATCTAGAGAACTACTAAATGAAGACCCCTAAACCTTACCCTTGGTAGAAAGCCCTGATAAAGGGCTTTCCAAACATATATACATTGCTTAGCTAATCCTTGCTATTTCAGGAGATATTCCCATATTAAACACATGTACTCATTGGGTCAGTTTTGTTGCTGATATCAAGGATATATAAATTAGTATGAAGTATATCATCCTCCTTTGGCCTGAATAACCTCTCTAATCCTTCTATGCATACTTTCAATCAACTCCTGACATTGGGCAGCCTTGATCTTGTACCATTCCACCTTTATACGCTCCCAAAGTTCTAATATTCCCTTGAGTGATTCAGGGTACTCTGCTAGCCTTCTTTTGAGGATAAACCACAGATGTTCTATAGGATTAAGGTCTGGGGACTGAGCAGGCCACACTATGACCTCATATCCATGGTCATCAAACCACTTCTTGGCCTTCCTGCTTGTGTGCTTGGAATCATTATCCTGCTAGAAAATGATATCATCTGGAGTTTTCTCATAATCCTCCAGAGTTTGCTGAAGTTCATCCTCCAAAATCTGCACATAAAGGTTAGCATCCATCTTACCATCAATTTTACATGCCACCCCAACCCCTTCCCAGGTCATGCAGCCCCATATCATCACTGATCCTCCCCCAAACTTGACTGTTCCCTCTACAAGCCTATCACTTAGGCCCTCT
>JBBPMX010000305.1:0-15833 GCA_038090515.1 Pulveroboletus cf. viridisquamosus | reverse complement strand
ATCTTTAGGAAGCTTTGACTTTATAACATGTCTTAGTAATCTTCCAAAATACTATGAGTGATTCAAAGAATTTATATCTACCTGAGCTTCCCAGAATGCATTGGCTGTCCAGGGTTCATCATAAAACCATATCCATTTCCCACCATTATACTTGTATAGCCTTTCAGCATCAAAGACTGCATAAGGACCAGTACTTGGATCCTTGAGCAAGGTAAGAGCCCAATCCATCAATGGACGAACATGGACTTCAAACTCATGCTCTGTTTTGAGATATGGGACTGATATAGTGTGGCATTCAAACTATATAAAGCACACACTTTAACAGTGACACAATAATAAAGGTTAGCTTACAGGGGTATAGCGGTGCTCAAGACTACTCCATGTCTTATGCACCTCTGTATCAGAGGCAAGAGTAAACTTCTCCTGTCCAGATATTGCACGTTGTACAAGGTTAATTAACTGATCAGTTTCCTCTTTGGTCAATGCAGCTCGAAGCATCAGTTCAGCAAACTTGAAGTCAAGACAGGACCGAAAAGGCTCCCATGGTTTGCAATTGTGTGGGACATTAGGCTTTGTGGCCTGCTGCTTGTAATTCCCGAAGTGATAGATATGATCAGCACGACCACTATAAGGATGATACTCAATCTTGACATCATCTATCTCATAAGCTTGGGCCGCAGCGACAACATCTGCATCACGAGAATTGGCTAGATCAAATAGTAAACGTGTCACTTATGATTCATACACTCAATTAACACATACAGGTAATATCTACATCACCAACTTGAAGGTAGGTGTCGTCATATTGGACGGAATCATTGTTAGATCCCGCTAGAACATGGCAGATCAGCAGGCAGATATAAACAATATGAAATGGACACAGATGCTGCCGCAATTCCACCCGAGATGAACCACTCGGCACTGACAACCCCACACCATACTCGAATGGTCTAGGTATAGATATTCTAGTATCTACAAGCTAGTGAGCTGTAATCAACAGCACAAAATATTCTTACCTTTTTTCTTAGCCTTTCTCAGCTCTCTTGCCAGCCTCTCATCTTCCAGGCAGTCTTGGGTAGCCTTCTGACAGGAACGTTGATGGGTTGTGAGACCACGAGCACTGAACTCCTTGTTGCAATTTTCGCAGCGTCCTTTTCCTGTTGATTTCGGCATATTTACAGAGGAATATGTACAGAAAGAATATGGGAGCTGTAGCGGCTACCAGAGATGAGAACAAGCAGTAGCGATGAAGGGTTTGTGGAGAGCGCGATGTTGGGATCGTTACAACGTTACTATGATATGATCATCATGTCACACGCGATCAACAAAGTCACGTGACAACGCTGTTACCACCCATGTTACAATAAGCGGCTATTACAATGGGACTTAGCAAATGTCCGACATTCTCAATGGCGAGAATGTCATCTGTTCTATTGTGCTAGCCCCGAATGGCAAGTTTGTCGCTACTCCCACATTTCCAGGGGTCACGCTCCTGGATGTGTCCACACTCAATCGAATTGGTTCTGTCCTTGAGGAAGACGGGGGGATACACTCAGTTGCTGTGTCCCCAGACAATTACTATCTTGCTGCTGGATGTAATGATGGAAAAATCATCATTCATTGCCTCCATGACATCCTTCCTGAGTTCTATGGCTCTTTCCATGTAAGTACTCCTTGATGGGTTCCTGCATATCTAGCATTGACAAAACACATCAGAAATCTACTGGTGAGCAAACACAACATGACAGGAATGACATTGTTGAGGTACTTGTTCATTCATCGCCCACCAAGGCAAGTTCTGACATGATAGTATAGTTTGAGATCCAGCCGAGTACACTAGTTCCGCAATTCGACTATGATGCAGTCAGTGATCCTTCTATCTCGATTTATCCCTGTGCTGACACTGCTGCAGCCACCTTCGCCTGTCGCCTCTGCCCATCCCGACATAGATGATGCACAGCCGCCTGCCACCAACAACCCACGCCAGCATCGCTCGGTATTCAAGACATTCTCATGGAGAAGGAGGGACCCTGCTTCACCCACCTCCAACCAACATTCGGAAAAGTCGCCCCACCCTCGTCAGCCTACTCCATGTTCGCTATCAAATGTCGGCGCCACAAATGAGGGCTCCTCAAGAATGGCTGCTGGCCAACGCAAGCCAGTGAGTACTCTTCTTTGGCAGACGATCGGTCACAGCGTATCTAATACATCATATTAGCAAACAGCAGCAGGAAAATGAAAAGTGCATTATTAGTCCTCGTGTTTGTATACTGTGTCTCATCACTTGTGACAGTTTCGACACACTCCCCACACCCCTCTTCACAACCCTCAGGGCCAGGAAGCTACCCCTACCAATCAATGTCCTGCGGATCCAAGGACAGTGCACCCGGTATAACAACCCTTACACAGCATGGACTTTGTCACAGTCACTCACATTCTTTTAGGTGCAACAGACAAGCGATTCATCTTAGCCGACTGCAGGGGTCAATATCGTGATGCGTGTGATTTCGTCTCACCTCATCATCATACTCACAGTAGATCAGCGCCAAGAGGGATCGCACAATGTGATGTTCTTGGTCAGAGTACAGTTACCTGCATGGATATGTTATATGTGTTCCGGTGCACATTGTTGTGAACGGCTCGTCGCGTTCACCGAGAAACCGAACCTAACCGTCGGCTGGACCAAACCATAACCCTAGTGAGAGGAAGCTGATGACAGAGCTATCCGGCAGAAAGAAGGAATGCCCGTGTCGTGGGCTAGCCAGAGCAGGAACCACCAGAGCTCCTTGAAGGATGAGGGTAGATACCCTTAGCAGACAGAGGAAGCCAAACTGACAAGTGGCTAAAGCTGGGGTTCCCGGCTTTAGGCCACTGGCCTTATATATTGCTTGGGTCCATGCACAGACCAAGCTGTACACTACTATACATGGTAATGAACATACTATGGTAAGCGTAATGAAGGAATGGAAGGACGGAGATTAAGAGCTGCAGGCTGCAAGGAGGCGAGCCCTGAGATCTAGATCGTAGTCCTAGGAGATAGGATCGGGATCGAGATCCAATATATACTAATGGATACATAGGGGAGATTAGATCGGATCGGGAGATCTAGGAGGTGGCAGGATTGCCGTGGAGATCCGATGGAGATAGAGGGTCTAGGGTAGTCTAGGGTTTGCCATGTGGCAACCTTGAGGCATGATGTCATAGATGACATCATGGTCTGGACTCATCATGTGACTGGTCATGTGATCGGCCTCATGGAGGTCATGTGACGTAAGGAACATGAGGATGAAGGAAAGTGAGTGAAAGAGTGTGAAGATAAAAGTTAGGTGCAAGGGGATTCGTAACACACATGATGTTATGGACTGATGTAGGTGACTCAATTTAGCAGATGTACATACCTCTCTGAATTCCAGATGTAAACATGACAGTGCACAAACGCCCGACTGCTAGCAGGAACTTGGCTAACCACACGAAGCACTTCCACCTCCATTCTCACGCATCCGACATACAGGCATTCACTAGTATGGTTTCATTGCCATTAACTAACCCTTCTGCACTCCTCCAACCAAAAAGCCGTTGGGGTATTCTCAATTTCATGCAGAAGCATTGTTATCTACTTAGTCCTATAGCCAGCATGCTGTCCCATTCAATACGCTTGTGAGGCAGCACTTAGCCTCCTCAGCACTTTGCACTTTGATGTACGCAATGTTTCTTTCAGACAACTTGTGGGGGCAGTATTATGCGATGGACTAAATGACAGGGGTTTCTATAGCAGGAATGAAATTCTAGCACTAAAGGAGCCATGGTAGGGCATCTATGGCAATTGTGGGCAATCTGAAAAGAAATATGGAATAGATCATAGGTGAATAGGTGAAAAGCATACCTGCTCTCACTCAAAAGCCGAACATATGTACTGCAAAGCTCTAGCAGATTCAGCATACCCTCAATGCCAGCTTGGCTGATGCCAACCCACTGTCCAAACTGTACTGGGTCAGAAATGACAGAGGGAGGGGCATTCAACTCTCGCAGGACAAGATTGTGAATGGTGGGGGTTGAGTAGACAAGGAATGCGAGTGGCTTCAGAATATCATCAAATTGACAGGGGGTTGGGTCGTTCTTGGTGCGGTTAGGGTGGCTGAAAGCCCTTGATGTGGGTACGCCACACCTGTAGCAAATGCCGGTGTTGAACCTGAAGTGCCGATGAAATGGGTGATAGTGAGCTGAAAAGGAGGGGTGATAGGAGCAGCAAAGCAGTTTGTAGGGAGCTGGCTGCCTGAGGAAGACATGGATAATGCACCGGCCCTGGTGCTCTTGTAGAAAGTGCATAACTGCACTTTCCTTTGTCACCTTCATGAATTCTAATGCCTTGGATGGCGTGCCAGTAGTGTAGGGTTGAGTGGCGGTGCCAAAGGAAGACGTGGAGGTGAGCAATGTGTGAGATATGGCAGAAGATGTGTTTGGTGTTGGCATATTGGGAATAGGGTGAACTGCAGAAGAATTGCCAGGGGTAGATGGAAATGAGGGCGGTATTTCCATAAGAAAAGAGCACGATAGAGCCTTCTGTGTAGCATCCTGCATAGGTTCTGATGGACCCAAAATGGCTGGAGTCAAAGGTGATGAGAAGACAACCCTCTGTGCTGATTCCAACGGCGGAGAATTTGCCCATCGTAATGGGTCCCTAGTGGGAGGCAGGGGTGCCTAAATGATTTCTCAGTTTGCATGCAAAGACGTTCAGAATATCAAAGGAACTGACCACCAAACGCGAACAAAAGTCACATTTTTCACAGGGCATCAGCATTGTGCAATTTGAGGGTAAAGCATCTAAAAAGGAGGTTGAAGCGAGCCACCTGCATTGGGGCTTAGTGACAAAATCAACCATGGCAGCGACACCGCCATAGTCGGCATTGAATGGATCAAGGAGAGGAGGGATGCTAGAATAGATGACGTGGGAGGTGCCGATGACCCCTTCCTGCCATGCTAATTGACCAGATTGTTGTGCATGGAGGGTGATGTGCTTAGGGACGCAGAGGTGTAACACATAGGTAACATGGCTGTAGTCAATCCCTTGCGCAAAAGCAGAGGTTGCACTGAGCCATTTGGAATGGCCGGATGTCCATTGCATCTGTGCAGCAGCTCGCTCATGTCGATCCATGCGACCAATATAAAATGGGATACCAGCCTGTGTGGCCAATGTAGTCACATCATCAACAAATTCACAAAACACAATGCCTCGGTCCAGTGGCGTATGAAAGATATGGCGTTGGATAAGATGAGCGCCATACTTAATGAGATCTCCCTTGGGAACCTTTGTAACATCAAAGCGGATGTTGGAGCGGGATGTTGGTTCGTGGATAATGCAGACCTCATGACGACGGGGGTCAATGCCAACAGTCTATGGAGTTTTATTAACAGGTGTACTGCTGCATTGAGTTGCGACATACCTTCCAGAGAACAGACTTGACAGAGGGGCTGACAGTTCCAGAGAGAAGAACTACTTGACAGCCAAGTTCGCCAAGCCAGCCCATTGCACAGAAGCTGTTATGGTAGTTGCGTGACAATAAAACGTCATGGGCTTCATCAATTATGACCCCGTTGAGGTAGCCATGTACGTGGGATGAGTGCAGCCATGGCAGGAACTTGGGCATTGAAAAGTGTTTGACTGTAGCAAAAACAAGCCGGTCTGTAAATGGGTTGACTTGGCAATGACTTGGAGACCAAGTGCTATGTAGGATACCCTTTTTGATGACATCTGCGATTGCCTGGTCCATAAGAGAAACATAGGGGATTATTATAACATGGAAGCCCTTTATATTAACAGACGGCGCTTGGTAGACTGCTGACTTGCCCCCACCAGTGTGAAGCACAACAAGGGCATGAGAATGGTGGCGTGAGACAACCTCAATCGCCTGGCCTTGTTGTATTGATTTAAATGCCATGGATTCTTGGTGGAATAACCTGCCCAGTGCTGTTGATCGACTGGAATGGACAATGATGGGTTCTTTGGAAACGGGAATTGTAGGGGTTTGAAGGTGGGTCCGCCAGGGAATTTTGTGTGCAAGCGTTGTTGAAATAGCATCCTCAATCATTGGAATGTAGCGATCTAACAGCTGAGCTTGGCCCGCAGCATGGGTTGCCTCAAGAGCAGGTAAAAGTCATCCAAGACGGTCAACAGCATTGATAAAGTACTCTGTAAGCATGGGGGAAGAGTTGGCTTGACCCACCAAGATATACGGTGCAGCTTGTAAGGGTACCAAGCTAGAAGATGCGCCAGTGGGACCCAGACCTAGCCAAATGTGGTAACGGGATGCAAGGCACATTGAATCAACGTATATGTTTTCCGTAAGACCAGGGAGGTCTTCATGGACAAGGCCATACCATGCATTACCCACTGCTGAGGAGTGACCGAATGATGCATTGATGGCATCGTCATCAGCATCTTTATTGGCTGCAACATGCATGACAGTACGCAAGATTGCCTTGATGGCTTGGCGATATGAAGAAAGAGTGAGGGGGGTAGAGAGGTATTCAGTGGTATAGTGGCGGAGCATATTGCTGAATGTTCTGCTATCGATAGTCTTTCCGAATGAAACGAAAAGGTGAGACTAGTAGGGTTGAAAATTTTCTGGATTGACGATGCGAGCAAAGGCAACAGCAACCTTGCGAACAGGACCAACGAGGTAAATAAAAAGATGGGCGACACGCTTGGGTAGAAAGTGAGCCACGTAGGCATCACAACCAAAATTACTTTGCGATTTTGTGTAGTTGCAAACAAGAGCGCAGAGACCTGAAATGAAAAAAAAGTTGCGAGGCCCATTGATATCATTGACAGCACAAAGAGGACCAAGCTCAGTGCCGCGAGCAGCACTGGGAGTGGTCACATGGGCAAGGACCATAAGGCTCTCAGCAAACTCAGCATGAAGGTGCAAGAAATTGGACAGAGCAGCTGGCAGCAGCATGAGTGGGGCCAAAATATACAGAAAGAAACACTTGCCAGGCTTGTGTACAATAAAACCCCGCTCATCTTTGGCATGATGGGCGTTAAACACATCTGGGGAAGAGTGGATGTGAGAAAGTATGATGTCAAGATGTGAAGAAAAGCGATTATTAGGTGAATGTACGAATGAAAACCCCGCATCTGTGTTGTGAAGTGGATCAATAGGCCAGCCATGTTTGTCATCGTCAAATGCATCACTGATAACCTTTTCAAGCAATGCAGAATCAGCACCAAGAAGTAGCCTGTCAAGCATTGATTCCGCTTTTGTACAAACTTGCTAAGCCATTTGTGAAATCAGGGAAATGTGAAGGGGATGTCCATGAATACTGAGCGTATCATGGTGCTCATTCCAGTGCATGAGCAGAAGTCTGGTCTCATTGTAGGCAAAAGAGGTGACAAGATGAGAAAGCTGGCGAATGCTATTGAATGGGGTCGCACAGCCTTCTTTGAGGAGCAAACGCAACTCAGTGTGGTAGAAACTGTGCTACAGTCAGTATGAAATAATAGTGCTTGCTGGGCTCACCTTAAGAATGTTGCCTTATGGTTATGTTCAAGATAGAGGTGCACTTGGAGCACAGTGATAGCACGGATGGAAAATATCAAAGTGGCAAGGTTAGGAGATATCGAGCTGGGAGGGCAAAAAGTGCCATCCTCGCAGACGTGAAAAAAAAAAAAAAAGTGGGTCAAGGGACACAGCGAGGTATCCCTTTCAACTTCTGAGTCATAGATGCTGATCATAGCAAAGGAGAGGTCCAAGACGTGCGTGGGAGTACTGGTGTCATCTGATATGGCTTGTATGAGGGTCTGGCAGAGGGCAAGCTGGTCGGTAGAGAGGTGGAATGCTAGGTTTGGGGGGTCTATGGACTGTGAAAGGAAGCAGATGCACTGACTCCAGTGGTTCACACACCAGTGCAAATACCCATCTGTCTGCGGGTGTCCAAAAGAGCGGTTTTCAAGAGTGCCAGTGTCCAAGTCACTAGGGCTGAGGGTTAGTGTTTACAATGAGAAGCCAAGTTTAGAAAACTCCTACCCTTTGGGTGTGTGAATGTGTCGACGTGTTAGAACATCCATGTCGCCAATCACATCACACATGTGTGAGAAAAGGTGATGAACATGCTGCATGGCAGAGAACATGGGGTCATCCTTCATTGGAAGAGCCACAAGTGCTTGGATATCAGCGGGAAGATGACCGCGCACAATGTTGTGCCACTTGGAAGCATAAAGGAACCCACTGAGTTTGCATGCATCATCAGTTGGGTCGAGTGGGGTGTTCAAAGCATTGTCACTGGGGCGCATTGCCATAAGATATGCGTCAAGTGTACAGTGAGGTTGCACAACAGCACAGCTTGGATCAGCCCGAAGAACAACTGCACTGCCCCTGAATGTGTAGACCCTCTGAATAGAGCACTCTATTGGTTTAGCAAGGCGATCCTGGTGGCTGTTGTGTGCATGTCACTGATATGACTGAAGTGATGAAAAGACACGATGGCAGGTGGGGGAGGTGCAGGCAAAGCCAGCCTCGATTGGAAGCCCATGGATAGGTGGGATAGTTGTCGCATCAGGGAGAGGCTTCAGAGCTGAAATGCCTAGGTCATCAAACATGGAGCTGAAATAACCAGCTGATGGGGCTAGGAGGGAGTGTTTACCAGTGAGGTGCGAGCAAACATGGGGTAAAGGTACAACTTGCAAGCACTGAGTGCATATAACAAGGTTGTATGTGAAGTTGACTGTGAGGCCAAAGGAGGACAGTGCTGCAAGGCAGGAGGATGATGTGACTGCAGCAAGGGGCCCTTCAGGTGCAGCAGGATTAGTGGAGGGGCTGAGGTGACCCGAGAGGGTGGGCAGGGGAACAAAGTGGACAGGCACATTATTATTTGATGCATTGGTTGGAGTAACATCTTGGTCGCCATTGGCGCTGTCACTACTGCTGCTATCACTTTCGCCATCAATCCTGCTCCCATAATTCTCACTGCTACCTCCACCACCACCAACGTCATTGCCACTACTGCCACTGCCGCACCTGCTGTTGGATGGCCTGTTGCTGTCATCATTGCTGTTGCTCTTGCTGCTGTCATGAAAAATGGAAATAGAGCTACAGCCCTGTTGAATATGTCTCCAGATGGCATCTGGGCTGCAGTCAGTAAAACTATCACATGGGCAGTGGAAAAGAGCATCAGTCTGCCAAATCAGAACAATGTCGCGCTCTTACAAGGTTGCAGTAAAATAGTCAGGGAGAAGATGATAAGTAAATGAAAAAAACACTTACCAGCATAATGAACTTGTAGCTCCATCTGGTGAACAAGGCAGACATGCTTGGTAAGTGACTTTGTGTGCTGGCTGCACTGGGGGCACTTTCTATGGAGAAGTAGAGTCAACCGCAAACAAAAAAAAGAAAATGGCTTACTGCTGTGGAGCCATAGTATAAGAGCAGATGGGTAGGAAGGGGGTGAACAGGCAAGACGATGAGGCTAACAAGATTTTTATAAAGGGTACTTAGCTTCAATTAACTGCAGGTAGCACCACCAGAGCTACTGGGCAGAGGTGAGCAGCGAGATGAGGAGCTAGCTGAGTTGCCAACTAGCTGAACTACCGGCCATTCTGCGACCTTGGGAGCTGAAGCAATGGAAAGTTGGTGACCAGTGCCCTTATCAGAACTACTGGGCAGATGTGAATAGCTAGTCGAGTTACTAACTAGCCGAGTTACCAGCTAGCCAGAAACCACCAGCTAGCTGTGAGTTACCAGCTAGCTGTGAGTTACCAGCTAGCTGTGAGTTACCAGCCAGCCGAGCTACCAAGTAGCCTGCGCCATGCCCCTTAGAGCTGAAGCACTGAAGATGGAAGAAAGTAAACTGACATGTAAACTTGAGCCTGATAAATGAGGGCAGGCATTCCTTGCTACATGGCAACAACAGCAGCAGCCTCTCATGCATGTGATTAAACAAGGAAGCCATGTGACCTGAATTGGGGGCATTCGCACATGAATGGCTGAGCATGGGGCATGATGGCTGGCTATGGATAGGCGTTGATGTTGATGAGTTTACCAAGATGTGTTTGGGGAGACCTCTCCTCCCTGACTGATTGGCATGATTAGATTTGTGTACAACTGTGTAAGGACACATCGAAGGTAAGCATGGCCGAGGTGACTAAAAAGGAGTGAAAACAGATTTCAGCCAAGAGGAACAGCAACAGCATAGGTGGGAGCATAGGTGTGGGCTCCCCCCTCCCCCTCCTCCTCTGGTGATCCAGTAAATCATCCAACCAGGTTATAGCAACACCATGTAGGATGTTTGTACAGTGTGTAAACTCCCATATAGGTATTCTGGTAATAATACCAGGGCACCTCTGCCACTGTCAGACCTGTTGGAATGACAGCAGTCTCAGAACTAGAGGTTCTAAGCCAAAAGGGTGTGTTTGAATGTTGGAGGTCAATGCAATGAATATAGCAGATCTGTTAATTACCTCTGCAGTGAGTTCCGCAATTTGTGTAATGAGTGTTGTGTCACATGAGCCAGCGATGGGTGAGGCAACTCCCACGCTTCTCTTTCTAGAGCACCTCACACTGGCTGTGCCCATAACTGCATCTGTGCTTCATTGCATCTACCACATCCTCAGCACTGTTTCCCGTCCCTCACAGACAAGGGGCCTTGGCAGTGACACAAGCTCCACGAGGATAGCTACCCACCCTCGCAGCTCCTCCAGCAACCCCACCAGGTGTCCCTTTGGGCTGAAGTGCTATGCTCTTGCCCAACCTTAGCCTCTGATGGAGTTTCATAGTGGGACATACATACCACAGGTTGCAGATTATATGACCTCATTACCCGCTCAGCAGAGCAATGTCCATAGATCAGTGAATCAGTGAGACTGTTGACTGCCCCACAACTCAATGTGGTGGAGACTGAATTTGAACTTTCCCCACCAACCCTCAAGATGCTGCCCTCTTACCACCATCCTCCCACTCATTCAATACGCCATATCCTTTTAGGCTACTCAGCTTTCCTTGTCATTTGTGCACTTGAAGCTATGGAAGCCATGAAATTGGGGTTAAGTCGCTCGCCCAACTGGACGGAGGAGGAAATACACAAACTACTAAGCCTACTGATTGCTGAGAAGACTAGAATGAGCAGCACTGGCCACTTTCCAGAGGCAGTTTATAATGAGGTGTTGGAAAAGTTGGAGAGTACATATAGATCGGCAGGATCTGTTATTTCCAAGTGGAACATTGTGTGTCATCTGGCTATTTTTTGTTTCTACTTGTGATTTCTTCATCTACAGCTGAGAAGAATATGGAAGTCTATTAAAGCATATGACAAAAAATCTGGGTGTCATTTCAGCCTGGAATTGGGGCTCAGACTCAGGCCGACAAAGAGGCATGGGAGATATTTGCGGCATTGCATCTGGCCAATGTAAGTCAGTCACCACTTAGATTTGCTTCCAGACTGATGAACTAATACCTGTTTCAGGCCAAAGAGCTGCAGCCATACAAGAACAAGCCATATCCCTTTTACGACGCGATGGAGATGTTACTTCCTGATAGCGTGTGCAGGCTGGATGAGCCATCCATGATAAATTGTCTGAAACATCAGCAGGTGGCGAGCATACCCCCCTCTCCCTCTATTTCCATGACTGGTGGCCCTGTGCATGCAACTGTCGCATCTCAGGCTTTGGTGCAGGATATCAGCAGCTTCCACCAGCTGGCCAAGCTTGGCCGCGGTTTTTGCTCCCCTAATCCAAGTGCATGGATCCAGGCTGCTGATGCCGCTCTTTCCACCTTGGATACCATGTCTCATCTCAACCTTCCTTCATCAAACTCATTTCTGTCACAGACCGGCAGCCAGTCGCAAATATTCTCAAGTAACTCTGGTGTCCTCCTCCCCTCATCTCACACCTCATACCAGTCCTCACATGCCTCCAAGTCCAAGGGTAAATGAAAGGCCACATCCCCTGCTGTCTCCGTCTCTTCTTCATCTCCGAGTGCCTCAGTCGTGGCCAGCAAGTGGTCCAAGATGTCTCAGGCCAGATCAAGCAAGACGCAGGGGCTCTACCTGCACGAAGTATCTACTGTCATCACTCATGCTACAGACCGGCTGCTTGAGCTAAAGGATTGGCTACTGCCATCCTTGAACCAGCCTGTGCCCTCTCTTCCCGACCAGGATCAGATTTCACGTGCTTCGGTAATTCTTAAACAGGAGAAGAGCATTCACCCAATCATTCGAGGTCAGCTCGCTGCCTCGCTCCTCAAGGACAGCTCGCTATGTCAAATGTTTCTTGATTTGTTGGACGACCCAGAGACATGCCAGGCATTCGTTTCTGTTTGGTTTGAAGATGCCTTTCCTGACAAAGCGCATCTGATTCATGCCACTGAACCCTCTGCCTCTGGACCAATGTCATCGCTTTCTGAAGGTGTGATTGATCCTTTGCTGGCCTCGTCTTCCTTTGCCCCATTTGATCCGGAACTCGACCTGTTATTTTTTGACAACTAGGTTGTATGACCCCGCAATACTTTTTTGTGTTGTATTAGTAGCATATTGATGAAAACACTGAGGCCTAAGCTATGAGCAATGACACGCAAAGGAGTGGCTGTGAAAAGATCGCTCAGTTATTGTGCCAGACAAACAAGCTAATTGTATTATCTGTGAAGAGACCACTAGGTAGATCATAAGTACAGGTAGTGAGGACTACATAGTATGAGATACTCACCTCAGTCGTTGTGCGGGACAAATGAGCTGAGGTGACAGGTTCTGAGATGAAGTAAACATACTACTCATGCCACTAATTGTATAAAGGGAGGAAACACGAAGTGAAAGGGAAAAAAAGGCAGATAAAGGCATGAAAGAGAAATAAGCTCCATACAGCTACAAAGGCGCTGGTGGATAGATATTGTGTCCAAAAAGATGGATTGGGTCCATCAGCAGCTGTGTGCACACTTGCATAATATGACAATTGAACATCCATCTTTGGTCCTTTGACACCTAAGGGAGTTGGCGCTCAGTGCTCAGCAGTGCATCAAATTTTTCGAATAACCTGACTTATCTGCCCCAGATGACACCCTCATTTGAGCACAGTATGTCATTGATTGCACATTTGCCCAAGTACTATATCCTACATGGTGTTGTTATCTATAAGGCAGAGAATAAACAGTTGGAGAAATTACTGAATCACCAGAGCAGAAGGGTGAGAGGATGTCTACACCCCCACTATTCCTCTCAACTGGAATCTGTTTTCACCCCCTTTTAGTCACCTCGGCTGTGCTTACCTTCGACATGTCCTTTACACAGCTGTACACAAATCTAATCATCAGTCAGGGGGGAGAGGTCTCCCCAAACACATCTCAGTAAACTCATCAACACCAACACCTATCCACAGGCGGCCATCATGCCCCACACTCAGCCATTCATGTGTGAATGCCCCCAATTCAACTTGCATGGCCTCCTTGTTTAACCACAGGCATGAGAGGGTGCTGCTGTTGTCGCCATGTAATGAGGAATAGCAGTAAAATAGCTACTGAATTTGTGGCAGCACACCAACTTGCTTACTTCACTGCAATTGATTAACTAAAGGCACCTGCTGCTGCAGCACAGTTACCATTGGTACACCCAGGGAGCAGCAGGGAGCTGAAAACACCTAGCATCCACCGACGTCCGCAGGAAAGATGAAAGGCTGGAGGCATCCAACACTCACCGCCGCAGTGCAGTTGCCATAGATTCACACAGGGAGCAGCGAGGGGCTGGAAATATCCAACACCCACCGGTGCCCGCAGGAAAGGTGGCGGACTTGAAACATCCAGCACCCATCATCACAGCACAGCTGCCGTTGGTGCACCCAGGGAACAATGAAGAGCGGGAAACATCTAGCATCTGCCGATGTCTGCAGGAAAGACGAGAGGCTGAAAGCATCCAGCACCCATCACTGCAGCGCGGCTGCTGTAGATTCACACAGGGAATAACAGGGAGCTGGAAATACCCAGCATTCACCAGTGCCTGCAGGAAAGACGAGGGGCTTGAAACGTCCAGCACCCATCAACACAGCATGGTCGCCATTGGTGTAACCAGGGAACAGTGAGGAGCCAGAAATATCCAGCATCCACCAATGCCTGCAGGAAGGATGAGGGGCTGAAAACATCCAGCACCCATCACAGTGACACAGTTGCCATCAATGCATGCAGGGAACGAGGAGCTGAAAACATCCAGCATCCACCAGTGCCCGCAGGAAGAGTGAGGGGCTGAAAATGTCCAGCACCCATCATGGCGATGCAGTGACCATCAATGCACACGGGAAATGGGGAGCTGAAAACATCCAGCATCCACCAATGCCCACAGGAATGGCGAGGAGCAGGAAATGTCCAGCATCCACTGCCATTTGTCTAATGGATGCCCCAGGTGTACTGACAGTCAACACGTCTGCAGTTGCAGGGGCAACTGGATGGGTTTGAGAGCGCAGACTCACCCGGCCACATTTGCACCAGCGGCAGGCCAGGGTCGGCCCCTCCAGGTGTGGTTGAAGGCGCAGGCTAGTCTGTTTGATTACTCAGCGCTCGGCTTTCGAACATTTGCAGCACCTAAGGTGTGGAGTTTATCCTTATAAGGTGCTCCATGTGGCCACGGCTGTCATACTTTCCATACAAGTGGCCAGCATTGCCAACTGAAGTTCGCCTTGCTTGTTCGACACTGGTGCAGAATAATGTACTTGCTAGATATGTGATACAAGATACCCTATACAATAGTCTGGAAGATGCCTCTTGATCCTCTACCCCCATCATCTACCCATGGGAAGTCCCCACCTCCTGCGGGCCCCCCCCCTGCCCACCGCTGCGATCCCACTGTTCCCTGCTCCCTCCGTCTTTCCGACGTTGGGCGACGCTTTCATGCTTTCCCCGCTGGTACTTTCCGTGCCAGATTTGCCCTTCCTGCTGTTCCCCTGTTCGTCGTCCGCCATTTTGCCGCCCATCCCTACACCTGGTCCTGGACCGTTAGGACTGGCCCCCGCAAGGGTGCTATCTCCGTCATCCCCACCGTCCCCATTGCCTGCCCTACCGACTCCCCCCGGGCCACTCGGTGGCTTGTGGATATTTTTCATTCCTTCAAGGGCCATCTTCGCCCCTCTGCCCTTAACCCTGATACTGGCAGAGTTCTCCCGGCTATAGTGCAGCTGTATCAGAACAATATGCTGCTGCACCTTCGGGCCTCCGCCCGGTCCACCTCTGCCCCCTCTGGTCCCCCTCCTGCGCCAGGTGCTCCTGCCCCCCGTGCTCCCCCCCCTCCCCCCGTCCAGTCCTCTAGGCCGGCACCTGACTCTGCGGGGATCACGGCCATTAAGGCCGACTTACTGGAATGCATTCGGCTTCTCACGGAGCGTGTGGCCGAACTCGAGGCTTGGCGCTTCTTCCGTAATGAGGGTCCTGACACCCCCTCTCCTTCTCCGTCCCCCACGGGTTCCCCCGCCGCTCACTCCACCGTACTACCCACCCGTCCATCCCGTTCCCCCTCTCCCCCTGTCTCCCTTTCCTCTGTCCTTAGCCGCACAGCCCCCCCCACCATTCCATGGCTCCAGATAATCCTGGACGACCCCCGCTGCCCACCGTTCCTCCATGCTGTCGACTCTGGCATGTCCCCCTCTCAGGTTCAGGCCATCCTGGATGACGTGTCGCAGGTTGTCATGGCCACTGCCTCTAACCGGGCACCCATCTATGTGGGTCTGGACAGCAACGGGGATCTGGTCCTTGCTTCTGCCTGCCCGGGTTCGTTGGTCGTGATGGCCTTCGCCGTCGCCTAGTTCCCACTGTCAGGGCCCTCGCCTCGTTCCCCTCCCCCGCCCTCCCCCGCCCTCTTGCCTGAACCCCCAC
>JBBPMX010000304.1:0-15857 GCA_038090515.1 Pulveroboletus cf. viridisquamosus | reverse complement strand
CCTCGCGGGCACTGGGATAATAGGGTATAAGCTTATCCTTGAGGCAGTCTTGATCTTCATTCAGCGGTCCATATTCGATCAACTCTGCCAATCTCTTCATGATTCCACCCTTAAACTGTCCATCGGCGCCCTTCTTTGGAAGTGGGAAACGCATGGCTCCCGCTTCCTAAAGTACAACATATGATTAGCATTGTATGATTCAGTGAGAGAAATGAAATAACACACATAATAGTCGTACTTTCCTCCATCCGGGAACTTACGGGTCGACATGCGACCTCCAGCACGGTCTGAGGCCTCGAGAATTTCGTACTCGATATCGAGGGAGTCGAGAATCAGGGCAGTATAGAGACCACCGACGCCAGCACCAAGGATCCCAACTTTCAGCCGAGGCAAGAAACACAGTAGCTCATCGGAGGTCGGGGTGTCAACCGCGTTTGGTAGGCCAGGCTGAAGCGAAGGGAGCTGTCTGTGGGTAGCATGGTGTTCTTCGATGATACATTTGCCATAGAATCCTAGTGGGTCACCGTTGAAGGGCATAGCAAGTACTGTCAAGGCGGACTCTCGGAGGTGACTTTGTGTGGGGCCCTCCTCCAGGTGGACGGTTATATATTCATTGATCGGGCCTGTTAGGAAGCAAGGGCTTGACCCTAACACGTACTGGTTGTTTCCTTCGCATTGTGCTTCTGCAGAACAGATGACCCCATGTTGAAGTTTCGGAAATGAAGTGTATCAGGTACCTAAACGAACATTGAGTGAGTTGGACACCGCCCCATCACCCTCCGACCTTACCGTTCGGGCTTGGATTCATGTTGTGCCACGCCCATGATACGAGAAGGAATAAGTGATAGATTTGAAACCCTTATAATGGTAGTAAGTCACCTGCAGCATTTGTAACGGAACCCGCAAACGTACATTCCACGACCACTAATTCGGATTCGGACGAACCACCGAGCTAGCCATATTTATGGAACTTGTCAACTTCTATGGAACCAAGGATCGATAGGGAGAAACAGAGTTGTCGCATTCGCAGTCGCAGTCGCACGTGACTACCAAATTAGGATGTAACATCACCAGTAGAATTATGAGGCCCGTGGAACCCACCGCGAGGGTGGAACACTCAGACGGACAGACGGAACGCGCACAAGAGATCTATATGATATCGAGCAGGGACAACGGGTGCGGCTATATATATGTACTGGGTCTGATGACGTAGGAGCTAGGTGACGTCGTGGGTGACGTCTGAGGAGGGGTCGGCAGGAGGAGAGGAATGCAGGAGGGGAGAGGAGTAATGGAATGGAAGGGGACGGCTGGGGACGGCTTACACCCTCCCACACTATGAAAAAGAGGGACCACCCTGTGAGCGAGCCTCCCACGTGTCTAACGCCTCGCAGTCTTCGAGCATCCGACGTGGGAGCCACTCATCTTCTTCCGGTCCGTAACCAATCCAGCGGACAAGGTATTGTGATCCGCGACCGACGCGACGTTCATCGATGATGCGGTCGATGAAACATTCGCTTGTACCGTCTTCAGTAACGATGGGACCCGGGCGTGAGTGTTCGCGAGAGGGGAATTGAGTCCCGTCGTTGGGTGTGAAGCGGCGCAAGTGGCTTGCATGGAACGTAGGGAAGATGTTTGGCGAGTTAGGCAGATCAAGGGTGTAGGTCGAAGTGTCCGGGTGAGCGTCCAGGATGGTGTAGGGACCGTCAAAACGCGGCATGAACTTGGCGACACGGTCATCCCGTTTGGACATGTAATCGCGCCGACGGTTTCGGGTGGAGAGTAGAACTTTGTCACCAATATGGAAAACGGGATCGGGGTCACGCCGAGCGTTGGCATGTGTAGCTTGAGCAGTCTTTGCCATAAGCAAGTTGTCATGAGCTTCCCAAACGTGCTGCTGGAGCTGCGAGAGCAAAGCGTGAGCGTCCATTTCGTCCGCAGAGTCAGCAGAAGGGGTGCTTAGCGGCGGTATCACACGGGGAGCACGGCTGAGGTGCAGTTGGAAGCCAGAGAAGCCAGTACTCGAGTTGACAGCATTCATGAGGTCGAAGCGGAGTTTAGGCAGGCATTTGACCCACCCGTGTTGTTGCCGGTCGACATGGAAGCGAATACATTGGATAACGGACTTGTTAGTGCGTTCGCTGGCACCGTCGGTCTGGGGATGGTAGGCCGACGAGAGCTTCATCTTGACACCAGTGAGCTTGTGGAGCGCCCGCCAGAATTTGGAGATGAAGAGCTTGTCACGATCGGACACGATTTCAAGTGGCAAGCCGTTTTCACAGTACCAGTTGTCGAAGAACAAGCTCGCGAGGTCGCGCGCGGTGAGAGAACTTTTGCATGGCACGATGCGGATATCAGCGTTGAGACGATCTGTAAGGGTGAGGATGGTATCGAATCCGGAATCGGAGGGTAAGGGGCCGATGAAGTCAATAGCGACAGAGTCCCCCCGACGGTCTGGTGTAGGCAATGGGTGAAGTGGGCCTGCAGGCCGTTTAGTCGGCGACTTATTGCGCATGCATTCGAGGCAACCTGGGAGGTATGACTCAAGCAGGTCACGTCGCATATGTGGCCAGTAGTAGGAGTCGCGCAAGGAAGCGTACGTCTTGTCCCCTCCCAAATGACCCATGGTGTCATGAGCGAGTCGAAAGATGTGTTCACGTAGGAGTGCCACACGAGGAATGATGAGGCGGTTGGAGAGGAAAAGGAGGCCATCTTGTTCACGAAGATTCGGGAAAGAGCCAAGCAACGAGAAAAGTTTCCTGCAGTAGGGGTCATTAGAGTATCCTTGCAGAATGTCACGCACGAGGGAGCGGTCGACACCGATCTCGAGACGGTGGCTGTCAGTGGGAGGTAGTTCACTCAATGCATTGGCAACATTAATGCCAGCGACGACGCATGATTGAGGAGGGGCGGTGTCGCCATCGTCCTGTGGCAGGTTAGTGCGGCTGAGCGCATGCGGGCCTGTCGGCGAGAAAGGTCACGTTGAGTGCCAAAGTTCTCGAGGGTGCGGTGGTCAGTGTAGATCGTCAGAGGGGCACCAAGGAGTTCAATACGCCATTTCTTCAGGGCTTTGATGATCGCTAGAAGCTCCTTTTCATGCACAGGGTAGTTCAGCTCAGCACCCTTCAGTTGGTAGGAGTCAAACGCGACAGGGCGAGCTGATTCCCAAGTGGGACCCCAAGAGAGAATGGCACCGGTACGGACATCTGACGCGTCGCAGGTGAGAAAGATGAGGTTGTCGCCCGGGTTGTCATGGTCAATGGTAGTGAGGCATTGGGGACTAACAACGAGGTCCTTGAGTGCTTGGAAGGCTTGAGCATGAGCGGCAGTCCAGGGAGGAAAGTGACGTTCCGCTTCTTTCGTCGTCATGTGAGAGAGGACACAGGTGTGTTCAGCGATTTGCGGGAGGTGGTTAGCAAGGAAGCGGACAAGCCCGAGGAACGCACGCATGGCATTGGCAGTCGATGGGCGGGGCCAATCAAGGATTTTGGCCACTTTCTTAGGGTCAGCCTCCACACCCCGTGCGGAGATGCGGCGGCCCAGAAAATCGACCTCTTACAAGAACAGTGAAGTCTTCTTAGGGGAGCAGAACAGAGAAGCAGCACGCAGAGCGTCGAGTACGAGACGTACATTAGTTTCGTGTTCTGACAGCGTTTGCGACCAAATGATGATGTCATCAAGGTATACGTGGCAAATTTTGCCAATCAAATGTCGCAGTGCCGCACACATGCGACGCTGGTGAAAGGGGGGTGCGTTGCGTACACCCATCGGCATGACTGTCCATTCGTAGAGCCCAAATGGAGTCAAGTTTGCAGTGAGAGGAATGTCGTCAGGGTGGACACGCGATTGGAAGAACGAGTTTGTCATATCAATTTTACCAAAGATCTTGCCTTTCGCACAGTCACGAAGGATCTCATCGATCCGCGGGAGTGGGTGATTATCTGCCACAGTATTCGCGTTGAGCTGTCGGTAGTCAATCACCCATCGAGGTAAAACAGTCGGGTCCGCTTTTGGGATAATAAATGCAGGGGAAGCATGCGGGCTGGACGAGGGACGTAACCGACCAGCGGCAAGATGTTGCTCGAGCAAGGTCTTCCAAGCGGCGCGAAATTTCTGGGGGCAGTCATAGGAACGCGAACGAATGGTTTGGTTGGCATCTTTCAATTTGATGCGGAAAAGAGGCTCAGTGGGTAGTGTGTCAGTGTGGGGAATATCTGCGGGGAACCGGTCTGCATATTCGCGTTTTACAGCTGCATCACGCGACCGCAGATCTTCCATCGAGGCCAGGGAAGTAATGCGTGACTGTATGGCAGCAAGGGGATTGGGGACCACCAGAGGTTCACATGACCCTTCAACAAGCACGCGCCGTTCGGGTAGGACGTCATTGAGGTGGGCGATGACGGCCTTTTTGTGCAAATAAAGCTCCGGAAGGTCAGCGTGGGGAGGTGGGGGAACTTTCGGAGGCTCAGGGTGTAACAGGTCATAGTTGATGTCTTTGACAACGGCGGAGCGTAGTTCGTGATCAACAACAACTTTATTGTGCGAGAGAAAAGGGGCTCCAAGGAGAACGGGGGCGCAAAGAGAGGGAGCGATTACAGCGCGGACAACTTTTGAACGGAACGTAGAATCTAAGGAGCTGCAGGACAAACGAACAAATTCAGTCAAAGACAACGGCATCTCCCCCCCCCCTTCAACAGCCATAGAAATGGAGACAGGTCTGTGCAATGTGCGCACACGCAACCCGAGGGAAATGACCAACTGCCGATCAATCAGCACTAGGGGGGATCCATGGTCAATTAGCGCGTCAATGGTTATGGGGGAGGGGCAATGAGGACCGTCAACAAGACAGGTCCAACAAAGATGAGGAACGGACAAAGGTGCCACGCACTCGGATTCAGAATCAGTGTCAGGTCCATCGTCGAGAACCGCGGAAGGCATGACGACACCAAGGTTGTTATGAACTTGGACAGCAGCGACAGTTGTACTCTTGGGAGCCTTAGTAGCGCTGTTTGCTCGTAACTTCGCGACGCGTTCTGCAGTGAGGGCCTGGTAAGAGGAGGCATCAGGGAAACCGGTGGGGCATTCTTTTGCGCGATGTGTCACAAACGGAACGCGACATTTGAGGCAACCATCGTTGTCCATGAGGAGGCGCCGCTCGTCAGAGGTGAGGGCAGGGAGACGAGGTTTGGAGCTGTCATTGGGGGGGGAAGTCTTATGAGGACGTGGAGCACGGTTGCGGCTACCATTCTGCTCGTGGAGGACATCATGGACCGTGTCACGGTGCTCTTTGGTATCTAACAAACGGTCGTTGTCCATGACGACGATGTGGTGTAACCAAAGATGGAAGTCTTGTTCGTTGACGTGAGGGCTCGATTGGTATTTACGGAGTAAGGACGGAGCCATGTGGGATTCCAGGTGAAAGCGGAGAGCTTGGTCCGTACAATGTCCGATGGTGCCACGCAACGTTGCATTTTGTGTTTGAACGTCGTTAGCCCAGTCACGGAAAGGCCGGGAGCCTTGGGTGGAAGACATCATTTGGTGACAGAGGATCACGTCCCAGTTAGGCGGTAGCCAGTCGCGACGTAACTCGGTAAGGAAGTCGCCAAAAGAAAGGGCATTGAGGCGCGCGGAATTGTTACCATACCAGTCCTGGATACGGGGGTCTTGTAGGTTCCAAGCGACGCTGGAGACCTGGGCATTCGCAGCAATATTCTTGGCCTGGAAATGAGCTTTGGCACCATTCTCCCAGCTGCGGAGCGCGGCGGGGGTGAGGTCGCCGGGTGTGATGACCGGCGGTTTGCTGGTGGACAGCTGTTGGTAGACGCCATTATTGCCTGGCATGGTGCCTGGCGCTGACAAGTCGCAGGAGGAGTCGGAGTCAGAGGTTTCGTTTCGATGGCAGGGGGCAATGGCCGCTGACGACCGTTGCTGTCGTGCGCGAGAACGTGTGAGGGGAGGCAGGGCTGGGGAGCGGAACGGTAGTGAACAGTAGGACAGAACAGTAGTGAACAGTAGGACAGCGGTGGAGTAGTGTTCAAAAAAAAGTGGAACCCACCGCGAGGGTGGAACACTCAGACGGACAGACGGAACGCGCACAAGAGATCTATATGATATCGAGCAGGGACAACGGGTGCGGCTATATATATGTACTGGGTCTGATGACGTAGGAGCTAGGTGACGTCGTGGGTGACGTCTGAGGAGGGGTCGGCAGGAGGAGAGGAATGCAGGAGGGGAGAGGAGTAATGGAATGGAAGGGGACGGCTGGGGACGGCTTACAGCCCATCCGACTGGCAATTGAATTTTCCGAACATCCGAACCAGTCCGAACGCCTGATCACATCTGGAAAAAAAAGGGGCTGTAGTAATCCAGGTTGTTATGTAGTCTACATAGTACTCTATTGTAAATTTTGCACACTGTCTCCTATAGAGCACATTATAGACACATGTAGCACAGGCATTCACTGCAATACACTATATAGCACCTTTTTTTTTAATAGACATGTCTGGATCCTGCTCACACTATAGAGATGAGGTACTCAATCAACTTTGTTGCAATTATGTCCAGATAAAAAAAGTCAGGTGTAACAATATATGAATGATGGGGAATGAGCATGGTCAATTATATATGAGTGGGCTCTAAAATTTGAAATTCCAAACTCTTCAATTCTTGGTACCAGTCCACTCTAGGTATGTTCTTTGAGACTCTGTGAGTCAAACAGTATGATTTCCAAGAAGCTGTAGTGAGTCATTGGTGCAGTATGGGACAACCAAGGCAGATTTTTGTTGATTTTTTCCCATGGCTCAACTCATGTGAAAAAGGCAATAAAGGCAAGCTCATACCTCAATATATGTCACAAAGAAAACATGTGAAGTGTAAGTACCTTACTACATGCAAGTGACATGATGTGGTCATTCCAGCCCTGTTAGGCCAGGACCAGGGTATCCAATCCAGTATCCAGTCAACTCAGATATTGACCAGATTGGTGGGCAGACCTCCCTACTGCCCCCTAGCAGTCCAGGGCTCCGGGATGCCCTCCAGGGAAAGCAATATTTCGTCAGGTGTCCGGAACATCACCCGGAAGTCCGGGTGGCCAGAACCTCTTCCGGAATTGGCGATATTCTATCACAAGCGGCGGCTGTGCACATGCTTGCACGTTCTAATACAGTTCAATGCGACACTGACCACAATTTCTCCACATTCTGCAACGGGGCATCACATGTTGGGTTAACGAATCTCGGAATAAAGCTAGCTGCGCTGAGCAACACCTCCCTGGCAGACTCTGCTGGCCAACTCAAGGTGCCGATCAAGTAGGTCAGGTCCGAAGTGCCCATATTGAACAGCATCCACAGGCGTCGTCCACTCCACGTTCTCACCCCAAATCGCCTTGAACGTCGTTATCTTATCGTACTGCCTCGTGACCTTGAGATACTGATAGACAGCCTTCCAGGCACTATCAAGTGCACCGACAACCCAGCTGTGCGATGGTGTCAACGAAAAACACGGATCGTGACGACCCAATGTCACTCACGCGTGGCGGGTGCTCACGGCCTCGCCCGCAAAGTGTAAGCGATTGTTCGCTGCAGGGGCATTCAATGAGATGTACAGATCCTTGAATTCCCCAGGTGAGAAGTACGCAAACGCGCCTAATGATCGAGAGAAGGTGTCAGTTAAGGATGAGCGGGGCGTGGACAACGGACCCATCGTGTACATGTCACGACTCCAATCCTTCACATCCATGTCGACAAACTCTTCTTTGAGATATTCATATGTAATGTCAGGGTTCATAGAACCGTGCGCCTCTGCAAGATTCCGAAGCACGAGATCCTTTAGTATCTCCTGCCCCTCCAGGACGGCAAGATTGCCAAGACGCTCTGCGTCGGTCGTCCAGCAATAGCTCGCAACAAGCACCCTCGATGGCGTACTAGAGTCGACACCATAAGATGGGTAGACGATCGTGCGAATAGGAAGATCGGTAAACGACTGCCCGCCAACGATGCCCAATTTCGTGGTCCACCAATTCGATTTGAAGAGTATGGCGATCTTGACTGAAGGTCCATAGGTCAGTGCACGCAACGCATTCTTCTGCTTGATGTTTAGACCTGCATTGTTCAGGTCGATAGTGCGAAGGACAGGGAGAGGAAGCGTGGAAATGACGTGTGAGTAGTTTTTGACCTCATTCACATTTACCGTAACTGTGACACATGGGAACTGGACGTGTATCCTAGAGAGCGGGTCACTTATGACCTCGTCTTCTTCAATCTTGATATCCACCCATTCAGAAGCTGCTTCTTCCGCACCAGAGGGAAGCTTGTGTCTCGGGAAGCCCTTAGGAAGGGAGAGAACCATATCGCCTTGACCAATAGCAGTGACTCTGTTCTGGAATTGGATAGAAACCCCTCTCTTTTTGATATATTCTTCCATCTTCTTCGGCAATGTCTCCGATCCACCCCTGCGGTTGGGTCAGCTACATTACCCAGGACCGATGTCGGAAACAGAACTCAACTCGAAGCACCTCCAATTGACATCTCCATAGTCGGTACCACCAATCCTAGCGAACGCCAATGACGAGAAGACAGCCTCTGACAATGCGCGGTCATATCCACCACTGCTACCTTCGAGGAGCCCACACCAGTTAATGACGTCATTAGGAAGATGCCGTGGAGGAAGCCCAAGGTGGTCGCTCGGTAGATATTTTGATGCCATGTATGCCCGAACAGAGTATGAATCGTTTGTCTTCAACACCTCCCATCCCCTCGTCTCGCCATTTTCGATGTCTCTGATAAGCATCCTTACGAACGGACTGGTGACATCGCTGTCAATAGCATCAGCCCCTGCTTGGATGTAATCATCGTGCACATTCATTTCTTGTGCATTGAACGCTCCCTTGGGTTCAGCGGACACGGGTTGATGGACTCCATTGAAATAGTAGAAACCTGGATTGGAACCCTCGCGGGCACTGGAATAGTAGGGTATAAGCTTATCCTTGAGGCAGTCTTGATCTTCATTCAGCGGTCCATATTCGATCAACTCTGCCAATCTCTTCATGATTCCACTCTTAAACTGTCCATCGATATCCTTCTTTGGAAGTGGGAAACGCATGGCTCCCACTTCCTAAAGTACGATGTATGATGAACATTGGATGATTCAGTGGGAGAGATGAAATAACGCACATAATAGTCGTACTTTCCTCCATCGGGAAACTTACGGGTCGACATGCGGCCTCCAGCACGGTCTGAGGCCTCGAGAATTTCGTACTCGATATCGAGGGAGTCGAGAATCAGGGCAGTATAGAGACCACCGACGCCAGCTCCAAGGATCCCAACTTTCAGCCGAGGCAGGAAGCACAGTAGCTCATCGGAGGTCGAGGTGTCAACGGCGTTGGGTAGGCCAGGCTTAAGCGAAGGGAGCTGTTTGTGGGTAGCATGGTGTTCTTCGATGATACATTTGCCATAGAATCCTAGTGGGTCACCGTTGAAGGGCATAGCAAGTGTTGTCAAGGCGGACTCCCGGAGGTGACTTTGTCTCCTCTAGGTAGTATCCAGGTGGTATGGTTATATATTCATCGCTGGTCGGGCCCTGTTCGGAAGCAAGGGCTTGGCCCTAACACGTACTGGTCGCTTCCTTCATATTGTGCCTCTGCAGAACAGATGACCCCCATTCCATGTTGAGGTTTCGGAAATGAAGTGCATGAGGTGCCTAAGCAAACCGTTGAGCGAGTTGAACACTGCCCCACCACGCTTCAACCTTACCGTTCGTGCTCGGGTTTATGCCGTGGCCCATGAATGGCAAGGTGATTGGTACGGACGGAACTGTTGCCTCCGCCTACAAGAAGGGCCCTTATAATGGTAGTAAGTCACCTGCAGCATTTGTAACGGAACCGCAAACGTACATTCCACGACCACTAATTCGGATTCGGACGAACCATCGAGCTAACCATATTTGTGGAACTTGTCAACCTCTATGGGACCAGGATCAACGTATGCAGGTAAACTCAAGTCACCTGAAGTTCAACCACCAAAACCAGGCCAGAATCAATCGATAAAGGTTTGAGCGTGACACTCCAATGATGCTGAGTCGCCGCTGCCAGAAATTGACTATTACGTTGAGGTTGTGGCAACAGACGTGAGCATGACCAACGTTTAACCGACGTTCGTTGAAACTTTTGCACTGCCAGCACATATGGATTATCTCGCCCGCGTCAAATACGAGCAAGCGTTGGCACTCGAATTCAAGTGGGTTAGCACATGCGCTGAAGGAATCCCTCAAAATTACCGAAACCATTCAATTCTTGTCGGACTTTGACTTGAATATGTTTGGATCCGCATCTCAGAGGTCTCCAAAGTGGCAGGCCAGTTGTACGACCCAGCATGGGTTATATGTAGACCGGAATGAGTCTGACGGGGATCAGAGGGCCTAAACGATGAAGGGCATGTTGTGAGGAAATCTAAAGCCCTTCATCAGATCAGCCGAGGTTCGATTATTCATCCATGTTGCTGGCACTCCCGATGGGTCAATCGAAGGCCGTGTATAGTCCAACGCTATGCTACATCCGGATATCCAGGCTGCACGCTGGTATGCTCAGTAAGGTTTGATGGTACCATCAATCATGTATACAACCCCGTTTTCCGCCTGTCACTGCGTCAGTCTGTTAACCCGGATCCAGAGCACTCTTACCTCTTTCATCCCGATGATATGTATGCCATCTTCAAGCATTACTCTTGACCAGTCTGGCAAGTCCTTCCCGCCTGAGACCGGTACAAAGGTGACCGACTTGCCCTCCAACGAGGTGTCATAGGTCACTGGGGGATCAGATAACGAGATACGTGACTGAAAATCCACGGGTCAGCGGGAGCATATTTCACAGTTTCAAGCCCACAGGAATGATATGTGCTGCCACCCAGCGCTCGACGTTTCGCTCTGATAGTTCATCGTATCGTTCTTGCGACATACCCATCCCTGACTCGATAGGAGCGGGCCCTTCATGCCTATCATTTTCGTGCAGGTCATCCAGGTTAACGTTGTTGCTTGTGCAAACATGGAAAGGGGTATGCGCACGGTTTCCTTGTGAGAGCCATGACAGCCTTGTTTGTCGGGACGAGCAGCGTCAACTGGGTGTCAACAACACTGAAGTCCCTCGAGAACTCTGTTTCTCGTGCGTAAGAGAAGTAGATGCTTGCTGATGACTCGATGGTGAGCAGGTCCGTCAGGCTAGGTTTCGTGGTGGTCAACGGGGTGAATACTGAGTTCTGGAAGGGTTCTGGTGCCATGTCTGGCGGTGATAATATCTCCTGGTCCCCAAACGACGCTGATACGACAAATGGGAACAAAAGAGTGAGAAGGTGGGACACCCGCATCGCCAGGGATTGTGGGCGTGATCCTGCTGGATGATATGCTGGTGAGACTGAGGACTCGGCAGTTGCCGGACTACCTAATCAAGCTACGTCGGGTATCCGTCTGTCTACAGACTACTTCCAAGTTCTGTACTCGTCCGCGAGCTCACATAGTTTGCGGAGGCGGACCAGGATCGAGCTGTGCGGATTCAAGATATTTTACGTTTGCAGATAGATCGCCCTGGGCCATGATTGTTCTGCGGTCATCAAGGCCGCTCCGACTCGATGGCTATGAACTGTTCACTCGGACGTTTTGTGCATGGTCAGTACAGCGAGGGTAGCGCATTGGGGCAACGCCATTCCCTTGACACTCCTGACGACTCCTGGTTGAATGCAATATATGCGCACCTCCTGGATGGGTAAGTCGTATCTACCGTCCTCGTTGCCCATAAGAACCTTATGCCAAGTTGAAATCCACAGCTTCGCTGAATTGGCCAACCCTGGTTCGACCTAAGCTGAAAGCGATCAATATGATGTGTAAGCCAAGAAGGCGGAGGAGCCTCTATTCAACTGTCATAAACACGCGTTAAGCGTCGTTCTCGGGAGGGAATGTAACGCTAGTGCTCTTGGTTGAACTGATGGGCATGCTGCACAGGAGAATGGCCCTGGCGGTCCCCAATACCGATCTTGGCGAGAAGCGCATGCTACACATGTTGGGAAACCTATCGGGGATCAACCCATGTGCGTTATCCGCGTTGCGCGTATCTGACATTCAAGGGCTCGCTTTCACCCTGACAGATAAAGATGCTATTGCTTCACAATTCATTGTGGATTATTGCCTAGGCCGTCTCGTACCAACATTCTGGGGGTTAGCTCAGGTCGCACGTATTGGACGGCGATGTGACCCCGTGGCGAATACATACATTCGACCCTTTACCCAGCCGGCGTATTTTTTCTCCCTGACCGAGAGAGCCGACAATTGGTGCTAAACGGGGAACTGAAAGGGATTCTCTATAGACATATCTCATATCTGTGATCGAAACATCCATACCCTGTCAGGGTGCACGGCAAAGTCGCCCGTTCCTACCTGGGTCCTTCGGGATTATAACAGCTGGTGGGTAAGAGTGCCGTCCTTCACACTTGATGCTTCCGACGCCGTGACCATGACTTGGGGTGCATTCCTGAACGACTAATCAACCAAGCGGGCGTCCCTCTTTTCCAACAATCCGCTACACCTTCACCAAGGACTGCGACGCCCCCATTGAAAAGAGCGCTGTCCCCAGGTGGGTATACGGAGCGCGAGCAGCTACACACATGCACTGTTTATCGGCAGCTGCTCGGTTATGAAGGTGGGAGGGTACACTTGAGGTGGTAAATGGCACCCTTCAGTGACCGCCAGCTCGGGGCTCACCACGGCCATCAACACCTTATCAATGATGTGCGCCTGTATCCGTCGATCGTGATCACGCGTGATCACCTATTGAACCCTCACCCGGTTTCTTCATCAAATCCCGACATGTGAGAAGGTGTGGACGTTCCAGACTTGATATTGACAATTACATATTGTTTCAGCGTTTGGCATTGACTCTATACAATATGTCTGGCTATCTCGTCTGGTGCGACTCGTGCCACACGACTTTCATAGGTCGTCGTGTTACCCAGATCAGTGGGTAGGCCTTCGCCAAACACGAAAGCCAACGTCTGGCGCGGTGCTCGTCATGTCTACGCTGGCCAGGTTCACCAGTGGTGCGGTCGCTAGACGAGGTTTCACCTGCCGTTCCTTTGTGTGATTGGTTCGGTCCCATTGGGGTTGTTCCGCGTCTTCCCGAAGCCTGCTTTCGCTGTGAAGATGATTTAAACGAGACGATCAGCCCATGAATCTTGTCGCGGTGGCTAGCTCGGGGTCAAGCATGATAGGGACGATTCCAACAGCCCAGGTAAACGATCCTTCGCGGAGCACCCGACATTCCGTGTTTGTGTTCGATAGTACCGTCGTTCCGGGCTAATAATGAAGCCAGAAGATACACTTGTCGATGATTGTATTTAGGAATAAAAAGAATCCCAACGACAAGAAGATGTATATGTAGCTCTACCGGTCTACCTCACTAAAGTCAGGACACCCCATGAGCGCAATGGATCACATATACAGACAACCGATCACTCACCCAAACACGAGATCCATCGTACCAATGATGGCCACAGCATCTGCCAGCATGTGCTAGGGCATTGTTAGTAAGGCACTGGGGCAGACAATCAACGCGAGCTTACATCTGCGAGAAAGAGAGAGCATGTCGTTAGCCTTCTCCGGTTGTGGTGACAGGAAAAATAAGCATGACGTACGTCTCATCATAAAGTCAGAGCCTGCCAGGTGGGCAAACCCAGGAGCGCGGATTTTACATCTATAAGGGCGGTTTGTGCCATCCCTGGGTTGTCCAATGTGTCGGTCTCAATCTCACAGGCGACGAGGGAAAGCACGCACGATACTAGGTAGACTCCCATCTCGCCCTTGGGTGCCTCTATCGCGCTGTAAGTCTCGCCTGGAGGTACAGAGTAACCCTCGCTAAAGAGCTATTGCGTCTATACGTCAGTGACACGTATTGACAAGAGAGGCGAAACATGCCTTGAAGTGGTGGATGAGGGCCTCCATGCTCTCCTTCATGGAAGCACGAGGAGGAGGAACAAGTTTGTTGTCGTCCACTTTGACAACACCAGTCGGCATTTTGTTCAGGCACTACGATCATGCGCTGTTCAGGAACAAAAGTACGGACGCGGTAGACACGCACCTGGTGAATGATGCGTAAACTCTCACGGAATTCTTGCACTCTGCAAAGATATCGGTCATAGCAGTCACCGTTCTTGCCGACGGGGATGTCAAACTCGACCTAGAGCGGTGAATCAAGTAGTGAAGCGGGTGCGAGTCCTCAACATACCTCGTCATACTTGTCGTATGGATGGATTTTCCTGAGGTCCCAGGGAATACCACTTCCACGCAACATGACACCGGTGAAGCTATAGTCTAACGCCTCTTTGGCAGTCACGACACCAATGCCGATCGTACGTTCTTTCCATATTCTGTTACCAGTCACGACTTCCTCGATCTCATCCACACGTGAACTGAATTGGGTTGCCCATTTGTGAATGTCTTCGAGCAGGCCATGAGGGAGGTCAAAGGCGACACCACCTGGACGGACGTAAGCTGCGTGGAGACGAGCACCGGAGACGCGCTCGTAAAACTCCATGAGCTTTTCACGCTCTTCGAAACCCCAAAGGAAAGGTGTGAGGGCACCAACGTCCATAGCATGGGAAAGGACCGCCATCAAGTCTGGGCAGATGTCTTGTCACCGGGGCTGGAGAGAGAAGGGTGCTACGCACGACTGAGAACACGAGTGATTTCACCAAACATGGTCCGGATCCATTTAGCGCGTTCAGGTACTTCGATGTTCAAAAGTTTCTCTACGGCGAGGGTGTAGCAGAGCTCGTTGGTCACTGCAGAGAACCGATTAATTGTTGGCAGCAATATCACCAACATGGTCGACACGAACTCATGGAAACGTAGTCAAGACGATCAAAATAAGGGAGTGCTTGCGTGTAGGTTTTGAATTCGATGAGTTTCTCTGTACCACGGTGGAGGAGACCGACGTGCTACAGATGGGTATAAGACGAGGGTCCCGCTCGTCATTCATGGGAACGTACGGGGTCAGCCCGAAGAATTTCTTCTCCGTTGAGTTCCAAAATCATACGGAGCACACCATGGGCAGCGGGATGTTGAGGGCTACGGTGCACTTTGAAGAGCTTATCCTCGAGAAAGCCGTGAACACTCACCCAAAGTTGACTGCATGGACCCGCGTTCACATGAACGAACCAGCGAGAGATCACAAACGACGCACCAGTAAAGTGTCTTAGCTTTGCATCGGCGCGTGTGCCCGTCTCTGCCAATATTTCCGTCGCAGACATGCCGTGCAGGTCCTCGACGGTGTGGGTCTCGAACGGATTCTTCGTTCCGGTCGGGTTTGTGGACTGGACCTCAGGCTTCCATCGCGACGGCGACGTGGAAAAAGAGCGAAAAACAGTCCGCGTTGGCACAAGCTGCCGGCGTAGCAATGCGCTGGCCATCGTCGTGGCCGTCGTCGAGAACAAGTCGTTCGTGTGTACCGACCAGGCGTGGTGTAAACCGGCGTCGAGCGACGACCTCCCACTGAGGGGTCAAATGTACTTTTTACCCTCTCACCACTTATACCCGCCTTGGTCCCATGGCGCCCTGTCTGCGGAAGCTCGGATTGTTGTTCTTTCTTTCTGCGGTCTTCGCTGAGAAACCCTGCACGATCCACGACAGTGCCAATAATTACTATGATCTGAGCCCTCTCACAGCCCGGTATGTGTCTCGTATCGGGCGCATCGCTTTACGCTCGCTTATCGCCTTTCAGCAAGGACTACCAATTTCAGACTGAGGGCGGACACACGGTGTACCTCAACGTATGTGGGAGGGTCCGCACCAAAACTTGGAATATTGAGTTGGACGAGGGCGGGGCC
>JBBPMX010000303.1:0-15961 GCA_038090515.1 Pulveroboletus cf. viridisquamosus | reverse complement strand
AAGATGTATTAAAACTATAGGGACAAACTTTTATAGTCCAGGGCATTCCCTAGGACTTACAAAAGCAAAATAAAGAAGGTAGATAAAACCCGAGCAAATCGGCATGTATCTGGGATCAATCCGCACCAGATCTGGGTCGGAAAACATCAATCCGGGACCGGATTAAGCTAATCCAGACCGGATGTACCAAACCTGACAACCAAAACCTACACGGACAGACACAGAATATCATGAACTGGAGAGATCAGGTGTTTGCACCACAGGAGACTTCAGTCTCCTACATCGTGCCTTGCCACTTTTCAATCCCTCAAGGATGCCTTCACCTCTTCTTCTATCCTTGTCCATTGGACTCCAGATGCTCCACTCATAGTAGAAACTGATGTCTCCAACTATGCCATTGCTGGTATTTTCTCCATCCATTGTCTGGATGAGGAGATCTGGCCTGTTGCCTTCTACTCTTGGATGCTGTCCACTCCAGAGCTCAACTATGACACTCATGACAAGGAACTCCTGGTGATCTTTGAGTTCTTCTGGACTTGGAGACATTACCTTGAAGGATCTGGCACTTTGGTCGATGTTATCACTGACCACAAGAACCTCAAGTACTTCGCCACTATAAAGCTTCTGACCCACCAGCAAGCCAATTGGTCAGAGTTCCTCTCTCAGTTCAACATGGTGGTGCATTTCTGCCCTGGATGCTGTAGGAGGTCGGATCCTCCTATGGTTGCAAGCCCCCTTCTGTTGTCCATTTAAAAGTCCATTCAAAGTGTCCATTGTCCATCCAGGTAGGTCTCTTCCATCTTCTGGCCCTTTCTTCATTTGTTCAGACTCTTTTGCACAATCTGCCTGTCTATCCAGGTCCAGATTGTGTCAATCTGGTACCGGATTTGTTTCATCCAGACTGAATTATTTTATATTACATACCTTCTGGTTACTGTTTGGCCCCGGATTAGTTAGATCTTGTAGATAAAAGTTCATGGGTATTCCCAGGACTATAAAACGGGTGTATCACACCTCAGAATACATCTTTCCAGATCTTTCTCCCTCTCCATTTTCCATCTGTGTGAGCAGGGAGCTGCCTAGGTCCATTCTCACTGTGGCCTGTTTTTCCTGTTCCCCTCCCTTGGGTTGAGTCTATACTCACACCCTTTATTAGATCCTTATCCATCTGGAAAGGATTAGTGTTTTACAACTGGAGCCCACCACAAGGGAGGGTGTAGTTCAGTGGAACACAGAGCCTGAGGGACTATTCATGGCTTAGTCCCCTTCTTTTTTCAAGTAAACCTTTTTTTTTCCATATGCCACTTATTCTATCCCTTTCACTTCTCATCAACCTCTGAGTCCCTCATTTGCCATTTCATCGTCATCTGTTTCATCATCACTCGTTTTGCTGCCATTGATTTCCTTTTCAGTTCATTCCTATGCATCCCTGTCATCCTGAATTCAGAGCACCCATGGCATCCGCCCATCCCGTACTCTTGGCCCATTACATCAGCATGCTGACTACCATTATCCAATCCTGCCAGAACACCCCTGAGGCCCCTAGATTCAATGCAAGCAGACCACGACAACTACCCAGATTCCTTTACAACATTTCGGCACTCAGAGATGCCCTCAGATACAACCATGTGCAGAAGATCAAGCTCACCATCTACTATGCTGACCTTGACGACACTGAACTCTGGGAGTACCTCCCAGAAGCATTGGATCCAGTCCCAGATTGGGATACATTTGTAGTATCAGTTAAGAAGAATTATCTGGGATGCAAAGGTCTGCATAACTATGTCTGAACTGACCTTCTATCTGCTGTGCAGGAGTCTAGGTTGAGAGCCATGCAGTGCCTTGATGATATAGGGGCGTATCACCGCTGACTCATCAAGATAGCACATTTGCTCGTGTCCAGCCATCACCTGTCTGAGCTAGATTGCAATGTGCTGTTCATATCTGGACTCCCACAGGATCTTGAGGTTCAGGTCTGACAGTGCCTAGAGGTTATTAGATCAGACATACATCCAGAAGCCATTTATCTGCTGTCAGATGTTCTGGCGGTGGCTACATTCATTTTGTCAGGACCCCGGACTGGCACAATGCCATTTTGGTCATTATTTCTGACCACCAGTGTGCTACCTGCCCCATCTGTTGTTCCTACACCAGTGCCACATCCGCATCTGGTACCCATGCCAGCATCCATAGCCATCATTCTGCCTACATCACTGATCATTCCAAATCTGGTTTCACACCCTCATCCGTCACCACCATCAGTCATTGCATGTCTCCTTGCATCACCTCCAGTCTCGAGTCCAGTATCATACCCAGATCTATTCTCATCCCCAGTCACCTGTGTTTGGCCGTTGATACCACCTGTGCTGTGCTCCCCATCTGTTCAGGTTCCCATCTGGAGGCCCTTATCACCCATGGCACATCAGCTGTCAATGCCACCACCTTGGGTTGCCCCTGCCTTGCCACAGCCATGTCACCACTTGAATCCAGTTACACAGCCACCACAGATATCATGCCCGGTTCTGCCAGTATCTGTCCCAGCTAGAGATGTCATCATAGACGTCAACCCAGAGGTGTTTAGCCTGGTCAAATGAGAGCTATGTCCAGCTTGCCTAGAAAACCCTGAGCAGATGGAATACAAGAAGTATTTGGCAGAGGTATTGCAGACCTTCCAGGAATATCATGTGGTTGCAGCATCACCACCACCTGTCATCTCAGTGTTCAAGCAGGCTGCTGTAATGGATCCCATTTCTTGTCCTTCCTCATCTGTTTCCGCTGACATTCCTTTATCATCATTACCTGTCATATCCAGCTCACTCCTTTCATCATCATTGTCTCCATAATTGTCACCATCTGTATCTGGGCTGTTACCCCAACCCATAGCGCCATCCGCTGTGTTAGATATCATTGTCATTCCTTCATCATCCATTTCTGCTAACTTCCCTTATCCTTGTCATCAGTCATATCTGGGCCATCACCCATATTCATATCATCATCTGCCATGCCAGATGACCACCCATCAACCAGATCTGTCATACTGGATCCCCCTCCTTCTCTATCGTCTGTGTCTGCTGATCTTGCTCCCCCTGCCCAAGTCTCACCTCCTCTCCCATCAATGCTATCACCCGTCTCGGGTGGTTCCATTCCGCTGTCCTTGCAACAGGACATTTTTTGTTACCACCTGGTTGGTCAATCCAGTTTTATTTTTTCTTCCTCTATTTCATCTTCTTTTTGTTGGGCTTCTTTTGCCCCTTGTGATTTGAAACTGCCTGTAAGGGGCAGTAGCCCCTGTAGATACTAAATGGGGTAATAACCCCTGATTGCATACTTATGGAGTGCATGTGATACAAGGTAATCACATGTGTGGTAGGTAGATAAAAAGGAGAGGCCCGTCCTGGTGATGGGCCAATCCTCATATATTACTCCTACATTACTCATCTGTGAATACCACTCAGTACACTTCACCAGTGTGAGTAAGGAGTGAGGACAGGGTGCAGAGCACCCAATACAGCAACCTTACAATTTTTTGAAGTGCAAAAATGTGTATTCACAATGAGTCGCACAGTGACCCACAGCCAAGCGAAGTCGATGGTAACCAGACCATCAGGACAAGGGGAAAACCCCTCAACAGGTAGCTCATGACCACCCAGGACTCCTGAGAAAATCCCAAGGGATCCTAAGGTCGTCAAGAAGGGGGTAAAAACTCTGACAATGGGCCAGACACTGGGACTGAGCATGGAACCCAGGCCTGGCACAGCAGTAGCAGAGGAGGCACAGGCCTCCCAGATGCTGAGCAGTGTCAAGGACAGCAGAGGAAGGGCAGCAGAAGCTGACCCTGCCCTTATGAGCCCATTAACCCTGCAACCTGAGAACGTCAACCGTTCATTGACCTTGCTAGAGGCATCACCAGGCCTGAGGGCTGAGAGCCCAATCATACAGGCCTATATGGGGGGCATGTTGCCCCCGCTGAGGGACCAATCCAAGGGAAATGTACCCATTGATCCTGGAACTGCTCTCACCACCATTGACGAGTTCCTCATGGACATGCAATGTCAATGGTTGAGGTATGATGTGGGACCCAAGGGGTTCCACAATCATGGGATAAATCCTGGGCAGCATAATGCTGTGATGCTGGAATGATTGTGACGAAGATTTGCAGATGATGATGGGACATCCGACCAGGCGATAAGCCCAGTACCCATCAGGCAGACCTCACGTCCCATAGCGAGGCAGGCGGCCCAGTGAGGTGAGGGACAGTAATGTCCTGTAGCCAAAGTGCCCCTGCTAGTCACACAACAACAGAATGGGGCCTCGCCCCTAATATGCTGAATCGACCAGCATACCTCTCAGGTCGGGATTCCGACATCATGCGCCATCTGTACGGCACCCCAGGATAGAGGGAAAGAGCCCTCCTGCATTGAATGGCACAAGATCATGCCATAGCAGTGAATAATGCTGCAGGGGACAGCCGACCATCTGGTAATGGACCCATTCAGGGAGACCATGGTCGTGACACCAATGAGGGCCAACTACCTGCCCCACGCCAGGAGGAATGGCCTCACAGGCAACGTGATGCAGAGGAGGGTGACCCTCCATGGGGAGGACCCCTCAATGGGGGACCTCCAAATGACCTGGATGATCCAGGGGATCTGGATGGTGGTAGTCAATCCAATGGCCAATCCAATGGCCAATCTGACATGAGGAGTGGCGGAGGTGAGCCCGCTGGATGACCTCATTGTCGGAATTATCTCAGGGGATTCATGTTGAACAAGCTATGACTTGTTCCAGCTCCATTTTACAGTAGAGTACAGTAGTTTACCTAGTATAGTGTATTACCTCAGCTGTACTTACATTTAGACTCAGTTGTCTGAGTTTGAATAATCCCTTGATCCACTACCACTACCTTGTGTGAACATATTAACCAATCAGCTGTGCTTATGTAAGTCCTACTAGCCTAACCTCTGTAGCTTGTAGTATGCCTGTTCAACAGGTTAAGCCCCGGCTCAGCAGCAGATCCTCATCCTGCGCCCTTGTGGCTGCGCTTGAGTTGATTTAGCTAGACCTGGACTACATTGAGCTAAAGGCTCAGTGCAAACGAGCAACAGTTTGTGCCAACAGCAAAGTGCCTCTATGGCTACTAGCTACTCTGGCTACAATGTCGTCTCAAGCATAAATGAGCGCTTGTTTGTGCTGGTGGGCTCATCTCCACTGTGCTGCATACAGCTGCTCAAGCGCACTCAAGCGCTAGTTTGTGCCAGTGGGTTCACCCCCACTGAGCTGCACCTAGCTGCTTGAGCATATTCTAGCGCTTGTTTGCGCCATCTATGGCTGCATCATCGCTAGGTACAGGGGGAATCTATGTCATTCTAATGCATTTTTGCCCATCCAGAACCATGTTGTCTTTCAATAACAACAACTCAACCTTCTCCTGTCTCACCATTTTCAATGGGCAGAACTATGCCACCTGGTGGCCAGCCATGCTTGCCTATCTCATCTTGACTGGCAGCATGTGGTGCACATAATTGCCCAGACCCTCTCCTCCTGGCCCCAATGGCTTTGCAGACATGGAATCTCAGAATTTCTATATTTGTTGGAGTGAGGCGAATACTTGCATTCTTGGCACCCTTACCTTCAACATGACCAACGTCCTCCAGATCAAATACTCTCATTATGGCACCGCCTTTGACCTCCTCACTGCTCTCAAGAGCGACTATTCTACATCTGGCCTCTCGCAAATCTATGCGGAATTCAAGGCTATGATGGATGTTCAGGTCCCTCCCAACAGTCATCCTTTGCAGGCGTTCCAATGCCTTCAGAACCAATTCACGAAGTTGAGGACTGCTAAGTATGAGATCCCTGACAAGATCCAGGTGATGATAGTCTTGTCAAAGCTGCCTCCAACGATGGACATGGTTGTGCAGATGCTTGCGCAGAAGAAAGATGCCAATGGGAAACAGGCCAACCCTACGGTCAACAAGATTGTAGCAACCGCCACATTATCTTGGGAGCAATGCTCCAACATGGGTGGCAAAGGCTGCAGTCCTGGGTCTCAACAGGCCCAGAAAATCAGCACTGTTAAGAGGAAGATGGAGGGTAACCCCTCCTTCAAGTCCCAGCAGCAGTCCAATCCAGCGCCTTCTGGGCAGCAGGGTGGAGACAGCATGGACAAGAAGGGGAAGAAGCATTCTTGTGGCAAGTGTGGTGGCAAGACCAACCACAATCACCTCAACTTTGTTGAGGATGAGACACAATTCACATCCGTCACTGTCCCCCTGCCCACATTTTTACTTCTCCCGTTATCGACCCTCATGCTGCTGCCTATGTACCTGTGACTTATTTCCAGGGTCTCCAAGGTCCTCCGGCCTTTCCGGAGATTAAACAGGCCTTCGATCTTGCCCATAGGCTTGAGATCCAGCCCACCTGTGAGACGATTCACTCCCTCAATTGTGCACACCCTCTTTTAGATCACATTGACCTGTCTGTTCCTGAGATGTCATCAACCATTGTTGGTAACCTTGAAATGTCCAATGCCGCCACCTCCTCCTCCAATACCTTTATAGTGCCCGCTGTCCATCTTCCATAATCAGTCAAAAAGATCAATTGGTCCTGTCTTGACGAGGAGGACTCTGATGTTCCCCCTCCTTCCAAACGTTCCCACAAGTGCCAGATTATGGCTGCTTCCTCCACCTTGTGGGACTCTGATGATAAGGTGGACATCTACGGTTCTGATGACGAGATCCAAGGTCTTTACGACCAATATATTCAGGATCCCAGGTTAGTACATCCTCACTACTTGCTGCACCAGTACTCATCCATTGCCACTGCTACCCCTTATGTGCGAAACGATGCAGTGGAGTTGAGTAGTACTGTATATACATTGAATGTATCAGTACATTGCCAAATGGATGACACTATTTGCACCCATGGCTCTGATAGTTTGTGTGCGTGATGTGGAAAACCTGAGGCCCCATATTGGATTCTCGATTCTGGTGCATCTATACACTTCACCCCCGATCACTCAGATTATGCTGAGTTCACACCCCTTAAAGGTGCTGATCATATACCAGTCTACACTGCTGCCTCCATAATATTTGTAGAAGGCAAAGGACATGTGACTGTACCATGGTGAGACTCATCAGGTCGCACCCAAACCCTATCATTGTTTGATGTTGGGTACCTACCTAACTCACAAGTACGCCTGATCTCCCTAGGCTGCCTACTACATGCAGGAGCTACTGTGAAGGGAACCACTGCACAGATCAATGTGTTATATGGAGATGGAGACCTACTCGCTCCATTCACTCCAGGGCCATTAGGCCCAAATATGTACACTCTCCAAAGCATCCCTAAACCTAAGAACCTTTGCACTAAGACTGAGCCCACCTGGGATATACTCCATCGCCAATTCAGTCACCCTTCTAAGGAGGTTTTGAAGCATGTGTGAAAATATATGTGAGGCTTCCCTGAGATTAGCACACCACAGGAGGACAAAATCTGTCCTGGCTGTGCTCTAGGCAAGATGCCTAATCACACCTACCCACCTGATGTGCGACGAGCTACTCACGCATTCAAACTTGTGCACTCCGATATCAAATCATTCTCCATCGAGTCATATCACCGCTACAAATATATTATCACATTTGTGGACAACTATACATCCTTTGCATGGATCACGCCTTTGTGCATGAAAGATGCTGCATTGATATGCAATTCAATGCGACAATCAAAGGATGGATGTCTGATGCAGGGGGAGAGTAAAAATTGAATGCTTTCAATAAGCTCCTAGTAGACAATGGGATACATGTATTCCAGAGCACTCCACATGTACCCCAACAGAATGGTCGTGCAGAATGCTTTATGCACACTTCCATGGATAAGTCTGAAGCTATGCATCTTGAGGCTTGCATTCCAGACAGTTGGTGGGAATTCTCAATGGCCCATGCATGCCATCTGTACAATAGGACACCGCTCCACCGACATAACTGGCATACCCCCTATGAGCTCCTCCACAAAGATAAGCCTGATATCAGCCACTTGCGCATGTTTGGTTGTGCAGCATATGTATTCATCTCTCAGGATGTGCGCACCAACAAGATGGCCCCTAAGTCAGAGCTGATGGTGTACCTAGGCATCGCTCCTGGACATGAGAGCAATTTCATTTTCATACGCTCTCCCAACAATGTCATCTTTACCTTCACGCATGCTCTATTTAATGAAGCGCGATTTCCCAAGTGCAATACTGTACCTCACAGACAACCTGCTGCACTAGACCCTGTTCCCGAGGTTGAAGAGTTTGAACCTCTAGAGGTTCCTCCTCCCTTTAGAACTGAGGACAACTCCTATCATCCTTGTCCTTGTTGTCTCCTGACTCCTCCCCCAGTTCCACCTCCTAGTCCTCCTCCACCGCCTCCGAGAACACCTTCTCCTCAACAAGAACCTCCTTTACCACCTCGCCAACCCAGAAAGGGACAATGCCCTCCTAATCCTAACCCACTCCCAGCATACCCCCAGTGTGAACGTCGTGTGCCCAAAAGGCCCAGCAACGTGTATGGTGACGACCAACACCCTGTGGAGCAAGTAAAGGAAATAGAGCATACTATGTGATGGTGTGATATAGTAAATCCGCAGCCTGAGCAACCAGAACCCAGCCCCTCTGTTGAGCGAGAACCCCCTATAGAAGGAGATATGCCAGGTCAATTCCCAAGCACACCTGCACTGTCCGCCCCCACTGACGCAGTGCCAGTCTCTTCCATCGCTCTTAGCGAGGAAGATGTTGAGCAGCTATGTCAGGAAGGGGGAGCTGACTTGGTTGCATTTCTCATGTCGAAGGCAATCTCTCCAGCCAATTCTGCAGGATCGAAGCCAATTCGTGAGTGGACATTTAGGGACATCCTCAAACTACCTACTGCAGACCTGAAGGAGTGGAAAGCTGCATGCCGTGAGCAGCTGGAGATGCTTAAGAAGCAAGACGTATACGAGCTAGTAGACCACCCAAGAAACCAGCAGGTCATTAAGAACTGATGGGTCTTCGACGTTAAATCAGACAGTCGAAAATGTGTGCGATTAGTCGCAAAGGGATTCTCCCAGATCAAAGGACTTGACTTTGATCAGATATTCTCCCCAGTTGTGTGCTTCGAGACAGTGCGGCTTATGCTCACACTAGCTGCCCTGGAAAACAGGCATATCGAAGCTGTAGACGTCCATAGCGCCTATTTATATGGCAAGCTGGACAAAGAGATCTACATGGAACAGCCAGAAGGATTCAAACTTCCTGGCCAAGAGAACAAGGTTCTCTGCCTACTCAAGGTGTTATACGGTCTCAAGCAGGCTGGATTGGCATGGTGGAAAGCCCTCAACCAGTCCATGAAAGAACTCAGCTTTAAACACCTTAAGTCAGACGCTGGCTTATTTCTCTACAGAAAACGTGGCACCCAAATAGTTGTTGCAATCATCTATGTATGTATATAATGCTATGTTCTGTGGACCCAACAAGCAGATCGTTAATGAGGTCAAGTCCCTATTCATACAGAAGTGGGAATGTAGAGATCTTGGTATAGCTACCGAGTTTCTCCATATGCGCATCTGCCACTCAGGCCACCAGATCCTAATTGATCAGTGCGATTACTTAGAAAAAGTCCTAGTGCAATTTGGCATGCTTAACGCCCGCACTGCTCCTACTCCCTTGCCTCAGGGGTACTACCCCCTAGATAACAATCAAACTGCTGATCCTGGAACTTGCTCACAATTTCAGTCCATTATTGGGTCTTTGCTCTACATCATGTTGGGCACCCATCCTGATATTGCCTATGCAGTTACTGCCCTCTCTAGGCAGGCTGCCAACCCCACAAAAGATCATGTAAACAAAGTGCTGTATATCTGCTGCTATTTACTTGGTACTCGCCACTACTCCCTGATCTATGATGGTGCTTCTGGGGATGGTATCACTGCTTGCACTGATTCAGACTGGGCCTCAGACTCGAACACTAGGTGCTCTCAGACTGGCTGGTTCCTTAAACTAGCTGGTGGCATATTCTCGTGGCAGACCTGAATGCAAAAGGTTGTCGCCCTGTCCTCTACTGAGGCAGAATATATTACCTTATCTGATTGCAGTCACCAAGTAATATGGATTCGCCAACTACTTGGTGAAATGGGATACAAACTCAAAGCGATCCCCATATGTGGTGATAATCAAGGATCTATCTTCATGGCTTCCAACTCAGTGACTGAAAAGTGAAACAAGCATATAGATATTCACTGGCACAGTATTAGAGATTGGGTAGCTGAAGGAAAGATTGAACTCTTCTTTATTGAAGGTTCTACCAATTCTGCAGACATGTTCACTAAGAACCTTGGGCATATCAAGTTCGAGCAGTTCCGATCACAGCTAGGTTTGGTTTTCTATGATCATCCACAGACTTAGGTCATGTCCTATCTCTGATTGCTTATACACCTCAACTGGCTGCTTAGAAAGGGGGAGTGTTGAACAAGCTATGACTTGTTCCAGCCCCATTCTACAGTAGAGTATAGTAGTTTACCTAGTATAGTGTATTACCTCAGCTGTACTTACATTTAGACTCAGTCGTCTGAGTTTGAATAATCCCTTGATCCACTACCACTACCTTGTGTGAACATATCAACCAATCAGCTGCGCTTATGTAAGTCCTGCTAACCTAACCTCTGTAGCTTGTAGTATGCCTGTTCAACAATTCACCCCTGGTAACGCACACTACATGGATTACATGCAGCAGTTATACGTGCAACATATATAGGAACAAGTCGGGCGACCGACTGGCCCAGTAGGGCCTGAGGTGAAGGCAATGAATCTGCCCAAACCAGGGAAGTACGGAGGTCAGGACGACCTTGAGAAGTTCGATGACTGGCTGAGCCAGTTGTTGAAGTACTTCTGTACGTTCAAGGTCACCAGACTGGATCGCAATGAAGATCGCATACTATACACAGGGTTGTACTTGGAGGACCTAGCCTCCCAGTGGTATGACCAGAAGGTCGAATCACTGGATTGAGCAACCTGGTTCTGGTCCTTTGAGGACCTGATCACTGGGCTGTTTAAATGCTTCATGCACAAGGCCTCAGCGCAGAACGCAGCGGACCAGTATGACTGCATGAGGTTTTCCCCTGAGAAGGGGGCCCTCACCTTCTACAATGACCTCAGGCATCGTGCATACCGGATGGTACAGCCCCCAGATGATTATTCATCCAGGAGGAAGTTCCTCCATGGGTTGCCCCATACAATAATCTGTAGTATCTTCAAGGCTTGTGGTATATCTGCTGAGCACTCTAGCATTGAGAAGATCCTTGAGGAGGTCTGGTGGATAGAAACCCAGAAGGCTATCAGCTTGCATATGAGAATGAGCCACTTTGGCTCTGGGGGGAAAACCTTCCAAGGACAAAGTAGTTTGTACCCACAGGGAAAGAGGGTCGATGGGACCTTGGGCAACATGCACAAATTTGTGCATCGCAGTAACATGCTGTTCTGTCGAAGGACGGCCAACTTGCCCAAGACTGTAAATCCAGGCAAGGTGGGAGCAGGTGCTCCCCAGTCAAAGGGTCTAATGACCCAGATGAGAGGACAGTCTCAACCGCTGGATAAGGGGAGAATGCAGGGAATCACCTGCTTCTGTTATGGTAAGGATGGCCATATGGCCAACCAGTGTGATCAACCTCACAGGGATATACCACCAGCAGGAAAACCACGACTGTATGCTGTAGACATACAAGAACAAGGGGATGAACCCCTGACTGGCAGTATTGACACTGAACACAACAATGAGGCAGCGGCCCCTGTTGACCCTAAGCATATAGCAGAGACTACTGAGGGGGTCAATGATGACCCTGCCAATGAAGGCCGAGCAGTTGATGACCACTTCAAGCTGTATTTGGAGTGCTCAGACATCCAAGAAGATGACAAACTAGTTACCTACTTGGATGCCATGCATGACCCACTGGATGATGACCAGTCCATGCAGTGCATGGCAATGGAGATCACCAATGGGGATTCACCCCCTTCAGGCCTTGGGCTACAAGGGGATGAGGACCCCTGGCCGAGATGGACATGGTCCCCAATATACGGGGTGATCTATGAGAGCAGTGACTGCCTCAAATGTTGGTGACGTATCGCCCATATCATGGCTGATATCAATGAGGGAGATCCCTCACTGAGCGCAACCCAGTCATACCCGTCAGAGCATGCTTGATGGGAGTACGACCAGGGCTAGGACAAGTGTGATCATGCACAAATGATGGGACATGGCCTCGATATTGACCGTGTCTGTGCAGCAATAGCTGAACTTGCGAAACAAATTCACATTTTTGAGGGATACCGAGTGTTCCTCACTCAGAACCTCAGATCTGAGGTAGTATGGGCTTACCCACATGCCTCATTCACTGGGCGAGAGGTCGCTACCTCATACGATATCATTGTAGAGGAGCTCATAGAGCAATCCCCACTCTGGATCAAGATGTATCCGGATGATCTAGTGATTGAGACCACACACAGGTCAATGGTCATCCCCCGGGACAAACCACCTGATCTCATGCAGGTGTGGTTGGCCCCACTCGATGTCGCACGCCAGTGTGCAATGGGGGAAATTAACCCCTGTTCCTTCAGGTATGCAATGTATACATGGATGGGGCCTGGGGATAACCCTAGTATGTGACCAGTGATCACACTGGCACTGTATGCATGTGCAACGGCCCGGATCACTATCAACGGGTGTCCGGCCTACACAATGATCGATACCAGTAGTACTGGCAATTTCATGAGCCCCGCATTTGCAAAGCTCACCCAGATGGAGGTATACCCCCTCACACAACAGCTCATGCTGCAACTGGGCTGCATAGGCAGCCACTCAAAGATCACCCATGGGGGTGATTCTTCTGTTGCCGTTGGCGAATTTACTGCCCACACATACTTTGATGTAGCCAATATTGATCACTACGATTGTATCCTGGGGATACCCTTCCTATGACAACACCACACCGTTGTCAACTTCACAACTAACTTGTGGGTTGTGGGGGGCAATACTGTCCCTCTTTTGGATGAATCCTTGTCTGGTGCCAGGGGCACCCATCACCCCAGCACCACCCTGATCTCCCACTGACTTTCGTGCCCTATGACGGTGTCAACACCTCATGAGGGCTTGAAGGTGGAAGGGAGGGGAGTAGTATAAAAACTACAAAATTAAAATACTTGAATGAAAAATGACTGCAGCTCGCAGTCATGAGATTACATGAGGAGGATATACCCCACCTATGGAACCAATGGTTCCAGAAATACAAAAATCAACTGGGAGGAGTGAAACAAGCACTCCCCCCACTGCGGGAGGTAAACCACTGGATCCCACTTATTGATGAAAGTAAGCAGTACGCTTACCACCTTCTGCACTGCACAGACACGCTGAAGCAGCAACTGTCAGATAAAATCCGACTATACACCACTGTGGGCTGGTGGGTAATAAAGAGCGTCCCACAGGCTGCCCCGATGCTGTGCATCCCAAAGAAGAGTGGAAAATTACGGACAGTCATCGACTGCTGCAAGAGAAACAATAACACAGTGAAGGACATAATGCCCTTCCCAGATCAGGACCAAATCCGAATAGATGTGGCCTGAGCAAAATATCGCTCTAAGATTGACCTGTCCAGTGCATATGAACAGGTCTGGGTGGAGCCAGAGGACGTATGGAAGACAGCCTTCTCCACCATATATGGGACCTTCATCAGCCAGGTCATGTAGCAAGGGGAACTACAATGCCCCTGCGATGTTCCAACATCTAATGATGGTGATCTTCCAAGATCACATTGGACACTTCATATACGTCTATCTGGACGATATATTCATCTATAGTGACACATTGGAGGACCATGAACGGCACCTCCAAATTGTGTTTGAAACACTGGTGAATGCCGACTTCTACCTTGAGGAGGAGAAGTGCAACCTATACGTCAAGAGGCTAGATTGCCTTGGTCATTTAATTGACCAGAAGGGCATACACGCCAATAAGGACAAGATGTCCTGCATTCAAAACTGGAGAACCCCTCGTTCGCTGAATGAGGTCCAATGGTTCGTCGGACTGGTGGAATATCTGGCACAGTTCATGCCAGATGTGTCAACGTATACTATGCCATTGACCAGGATACAACGGAACAGATATCCATTCCAGTGGAGAGAAATCCACAACCCATGTTTCCAGATCATTAAGGATCTGGCGTGTAAATTCCCTATCCTCAGGCCAATTGACCTGAGGAAGGATGAGCCTATATGGCTCATGTGCGATGCATCCCTGTACAGGGTGGGTGCACTATATGGGCAAGGGCCCAACTGGAAGACATGTAGGTCTGCAGGCTTCATGTTGAAAAAGCTGAGTGATTCTCAGCAAAATTACCAAACATCTGAGTGGGAAACGCTTGCCATAATTGAGGGACTCCTCAAGTGGGAGGACAAACTCCTCGGCTTCAAGTTCATGATCATAACCGATCATGAGACACTCAGTTACCTCAAAACACAGTGCAAGCTGTCTGGTAGACAAGTTCGATGGCTTGACTACCTGTCGTGGTTCGATGCTACTATCATCTATGTGAAAGGTTCTGAGAACCTCGTAGCAGACTGCTTGTCCCGCTACTATGACAGTGAAGGAGGTGACATGGCCTCTGATGAAGAACTGGACTGGGCAAGTGCCGATGCCCAGTTAGATCCAGAGAGGGATGATCTTCCCCTCAACCGATGGCAAGAGCTGAAGGTCGCTGCCATCAGCGAAGTACTGCAACAGAGCTTGCGTCTGAAGGAAAAGCTAGAGAACCACCTGGTAGAAGCCCAAGGAATGGCTTCAGCCGCGGAAAGGAGAGTTGAGGACACTCCTTACACTAGTGCAGAGGAGGATCCCTCAATTCTCAAATCCACTGAGACCTCCAGGGCCCCACCCATCTCATATGGGATTGTGCCCGATTTTCTAGATGCTATCCGTATAGAATACCGGGACAACACCTTCTTCTCGAAGGTTATATCCCAGGTGGGGCATCATCCACAGTTCCTTGCACAGGAGGATCTCCTCTACATGAGAAATCGTGATGAGAAGGAGGTACTATGCCTCCTGCAAGCCAAGTACAAGGGTGACATAGTCACCACCCTGGTCATTGACCAGGCACACAAGACACTGGGACACTTTGGGTCCCAGTGGATGGCAGATTACATCTGCAGATGGTATTGGTGGCCAGGACTTGGCTGAGAAGTAGGCCAGTTCTGTCGAACCTGTAACGACACCTATACTCTGGAACTCCCTGAGAAGCTCCAGAAGCAGCATATTCATTCATGATTTCATGTAGCCTTGCTATGTCGCTATGAGCAGAACGATGACACACTCTTCCCAAAGAGGGATGCACATGCGTTCTACAATGTTGGCTCATCTGATGCCGATGAGTGGTTGGTGGATGAGATACTCGCCCACCGCTGGGAGGGCTGAACAGCCCATTTTCTTGTCAAGTGGAACCTCAGAGATTCCACTTGGGAGCCCAGCTCCAATTGTCATGAGCTCAAGGCCCTAGACAGGTACCTCGAGCTCCATGATGTACAAAATGTACACCAGCTGCCTCGCAAGGCAATGAGTGCACCAAGGCGCACGAACCCACCAAGTAGGTAGTGTAGTGGTTCAATCAATCAATTGATCCACAACACTAGCAAATAAATTAACCCACATGACATGGTCGGAAAAAAGAAAAAGAATAAACAAACAGATAAAAAACGATAAACAAGAAAAACAAAGACAAATCGTAGGTACAATAGTAACAATGACAAACAAGTATGCCACACATCCAAATAACTGGCACCGCCCCCGATTACACTTCCACGTCACTGATTGTTTTTATTTCCTTATGTAACATTTCCCCTTTCAGTTTATTTTACTTATATCATATCATGTCCACCACCTTCTCTCTTCTTACCATCACCATT
>JBBPMX010000302.1:0-15965 GCA_038090515.1 Pulveroboletus cf. viridisquamosus | reverse complement strand
CATAACCTGATGTCAATGGAATGATGCAATTGAAGGTAGCCTAGACCTGAATTAGTGGGTGAAGGGGAAATATAAGATACTCGGGTGAGATATTAAGGATAGGGGTTTGTAATAGGGGTTGAAGGACATGAATATTGTGAAAGGGACATAAGGAAAATTGTGGTTCTGACAATTTGCTCATTCTCTCTGTGAAGAAATTTATCAATATGGCACTGGAAGTCAAGGGTTAGGAGTTATATGTGTTTAAATGAATAATGTGACATCTAGTATGCATAAATTAAGTGAGAAAAGGAATGTTTCACTAGGCTTAGCTAGAGCATGACCCAACTTAATATATGAAAGGAACTAATGCTATGGGGTGCAGATAATTGTACTGGATGGGAATGGAAAAGAAGAAGGAGGTAAATTATGTGAAATGAATAACAGTGTGACTAACTGCACTGCATGTCTTTTGACATGTTTTGTGGATTCACACATCACTCACAGGTCAGTTCATCATGTGCCCCTATTTCCTTCTAGTAAGTGGCTCATTATGAATTACTATGCCTGCCACCATTTGCTGCACTATCCCTTCCATTTTGTTCCCTGTCACACTTACCTTGTTTTCTATTACTTTGTTTCAAACAGTAGCTATCCTCAAAGCTTCCTAACTCTTCTTGCTTGTTCATATGTCCTCCTTGTCTGCTCCCTCAATTCAGCTGACTTGTCCTCTCTACTGATTTCCACTGCCTTCTTGACACCAATAGTCATTTTTGATTGTTAGATAAAATGATTGATAGGGATCTCCTCAGATAAGTACTCTCACCTTGGTTGGTGCTACTGAACTTTTTGTCAAATTCAAGTTCAGCATCATCCAAATGGCAGAGGAATACACACATACACAATGCATTGTAATGTGGAGTATGAAGAGGCTTGCCCTCATGAAAAGTGTAGGAGCAGGTGTTTTGTGCCATATATGCTATGCAAACAGCTATTAGCTTTATCATCACTGTTAGAGTAGCCAATTATATTTGTGTTTCAGCCACCTCCTTGACTATGAGCTGAGTTGATCTGTATAGTACTTTCTGCTCTTTCCTTGAAACTGCAGCAATGACCTGGTCATTGCATTTGCTCTTACTGAGAAGTGTATCTGAAACAACATTTATTATTTTCTTTTTGAGTTAGATTAATTATTTTCTCTAATCTGCATAGCTCTGCTCCTGTGATAGTAAGGTAGTCAGGCAATAACATTATGCTCAAAGACCAGTTGTTTCATTTCAGCCATTTTACAGATTAATGGCACAGGTTCATGGAACTATGAGCCTGTGTCATTCTTCCAGTTTGGCAGCTCCTTTACATACTGCATATATATCTCATCATGGAAAGTACAGCTTGCCACTTCCAACTCATGCACCCCTTGATTCAGATAAGCTTAACATATGTCTAATAAGGTTTGGCTATGGCATCTGCTGAGACCTGTGACTTCTTTCAGCAACCCAGCTGTGAAGAAGTCAATGGTGAGTTTATGGAAGATTATGATATGCATATGATGGAAACCTACCCCTGATACCCAGAATACATATTGCACTAATAGACTCAATAATGTCCCCCAGCTCTGATTTATTCTAACCCTATAATGCTTGTTCTATGTAATATAATTCATTAAAAAGCTACTGCTGGCATCTATAGATGATGCCATGGTATCCTCAATTAAACTATCCATCTGCAAAGGGGACAACACATCAATATCACCCTTCTCCCTTGTAATACCATTGATGTCTGCATGATGTACTAAACCAAGTGACCCAATGAGCAGCTCCAACTTAATCCTAAGAGAGGATGTTGAATACATATATGCCATATCAAATTAATAGATATAGCTCACTGCATTCAATATGGACCCTCCATTTCATCCAGTGTTCAGGTCTATTCAGATTCCAAGTGAGATCACAAACAATGCACTGAGCACCCTCCTAGGGCATCTTCACTAATCCCTATGATATTCCTGTTGGCTGATGGATAAATAACAGGGTGTGGTAGACATATCAGATTTTACATGTCAATGCACATTTTTTGAGACTGTTTTTACTGCAAGTTTGAAACACTTTCCAAAGGATAATGAGGTACTAAAACTGATCCTAATGATTACAAGGACTTAACAAATGAGAGCAGGAGGTGGTTTGAATCTGAGTCACAGCAATGTGATACACTGTCATATCCACTCTGAACCCTGTCCTGTGAACCCCTCATTCTGTCTCCAAACCTCTGTATCCTGGACTTCATACCTCCATGCCTAGACTTTGCTCCTTCCTCTTGTACTTTCATAGTTACTATTAGCATTTCCCTTGTCCCCATTTGACCCTTCATTCTTATCCTCAACCCTTTATTTCTACATTAGACCCTTCGCCATATCATATGCCTCCTCCTACATATGTTCTCTATTTCCATATGCTCTCCTCTTACCCAACATACCTTACCATGTGCTTCACCATTCCTTTATCTGAACTCCAGACCAGACTTTAGTATATAAGCCTCTTGTACTCCATCTTTGTACCTGTTATGCTTAATCTCAGAGGATCAAGTGTGAACTTGGTAAAGGTCCTAAGATACTGAGTGTTGTGAACAAATCAGCACATTCACTGAGAACTGAACAAATCCATTGGCCAGATGACTGAATGACAACCAAAGGACAGCTGATGATGAAGCTACCTGGCTGAGAGAAAGGATGCCCATATTGGGGGTTAGCTGGAGCAGGAACCATCATAAGGGATGAGGCCTAAGGGCCAAGCCCTCAGCAGACAGAGGAGGAGCCAATCGACAAGTGGCTAAAGCTGGGATTCCTGGCTTTAGGCCACTGGCCTTATATACTGCCTGGGTCCATGCATGGACCAGAATCTATACATGGTACAGTAATGACAGTATGGTAATAAACATGGGAAGGAATGGAAGTATGGACAGAGATGAGATGTGCAAGGCTGCTGTGAGATGAACCCTGAGATCTGGATCTAGATCCATGGAGATAGATAATATACTACATAAGGAGATATTAGATCAGATCAGGAGATCTAGAGATGGCATAGGTGTTACAATTTACTGTTTTACTTCTTTTCTTTTCTATGGACTTATCTCTCCTCACTTAGCTCTTCTCATGCTAAGCTCGTAGTTCCCTCCGTCACGTGCTTGTTTCTCCTTCCACCTTCTAGAACATTCTTCGATTACTCACTGCTGTACTTCTGCCATTGGCTCACTGACTCAACGCTCAGTCAGCCGTTTATTCTCTCTCATTCTTTTTGTTTCTATATGATTACTCAGCATCCTCTGGTCCTTGTATATAAACCCCAAGTAGACCTCATGTACCCCAGCTTAGACCTACTTGGATTATAACATCCTATCCCTTTTCTCGTGTCTCTGCTCTACACCTGAGTGAGCGCTTTAGCTCTTGCCCGCGTCCCATCCCGATCACAAGGGATAGTCCTTGGTCCACCCGTTTCACCGGGTAGTCAACCGTCTGGCTCTAGCCAGGACGAATCCTTGGCCCTATCGTTAGTAGGGTACCCCCTTGCCTCAGTATCTTAGGACCTTACCAAGTCCATGCTTGACCCCTCGGGATCGAGCGTAACAATAGGAATGCCAAGGGAATCCAATCAGAGATAGGGTCTAGGGTAGTCTAGCACATGTAACCCTTGAGGCATGATGTCATAGATGATGTCAGGGTCTGGATGCATCACATGACTGGTCATGTGATTGGCCTCATGGAGGTCATGTGACTGAAGGAGCATAAGGATGGAAGAAATGTGGGTAAGGAGTGTGGGAGAAATATGTACATAGTTAGATGCAAGGGGATTCATAATACTGAGACAAGAGGGTACCTGGTGAACTATAAGGTCAAGGGTCCATCCTGGCACAACCAGACGAGAGACTTCCCAGTGACATGAATGGACTAAGGACTATCCCTTGTGATCAGGATAGGACACAGATAAGAGCAAAAGCACTCATTCAGATGTAAAGCAAAGACACATGAAAAGGAGTTAGGATTATGTAAGCCAAGTAGGTCTAAGCTGGGAGACATGGGTACTACTTGGGGGTTTATATATGAGAGTGAAGGGGTGCTGAGTAATCATATAGAAACCAAAAGAACATGAAAGAATAAACAGCTGACTAATCATTGAGTCAGTGAGCCAATGGCAAAAGATGATCAATGAGTAATCAAAGAATGTTCTGGAAACAAGAAGAATGATCAGGTACATGTGAGAAGGAACTATGAGTTTAGCATAATGAGAACTAAATGAGAAAAGATAAGTCCAACTAGGAAAAGAAGAAGCAAGGAGGAAAAGCAAGAACATAAGCATAAATTGTAACAGTACCTTGGTATGAATATCAACAACAAGTCACCTCTAGACTCTCACTTGGTCTCTCTCTCTTCTCTTCCTTTCTCTTTCCTATGAAATATGAGGACTGAACCTTGGTAAGGGCATGACACATACATTTTGTGCCATAGTCCTCCTAGGTATCTCCCATCACTCTGATCTCTATTTGTCCTCCAACGAACTTCATGCACTAAACCTCAGATCTCCAACTGGACTTGAGTCTGGAGAACCCAGACTTAATATATATATGACTGGTAAAACTTCTGCAAATCTCATATATATGATCAAAATGCAAATGGGTGATATGGCTGCATCTAGTATCACATTGGCAACTCATTACCATTGAGTAAGGTGTTCTCCCTCCAGTGGACTATCAAAACAATGTAGGAAACAGATAAGTGAGGGGCCTAAACATATCCAACTCATTGAGACAGCATTATCTTATAAATGACTATACATAAGGTTGGATGGTTAGAATGAGTGCACAAAAGAGCAATCAGGAACAAGTGCTAGTGATATTATAGTCACCATTGTTCACAGCCAATCTATCAATATTCAGACTATTAATATCTACACAGGTGATTTTGTGACACTAGACTCTGCTATTCATGTGTTTGCCCAGATAAGCCTTTGTTGATGACTGTATATGCAGGTTTACCTTGTTGAGTGAGTTCAAAGATTGAAGAGATCATGGCAGAGTTGGGAGATGATCAATGATAGGTCAAGCAAAGCAAAGAAACTTATGTTAGTCATTAATATGGTGTATGGAATATATTACCAAAGGTCATGGGAATTTTACTTAGCTTTGGTGGAGTCATAAATAGTACATACTCTTGGCTACATAATTGCTCCCAGGGTCATGTGATTTGGATTACATGTGGTGGAGATGTGATTCATTTAAAACAGCAATACCATGGAAAGGGTTTTTGAGTTTTTGAATTATAATGGGTATTTGGATATTATCAGTGCTTGGTATAGCCTCCTTTTGCTTTAAGCACTGCCTGAACCATTCTAGGCATGCTTTCAATCAGTTTTTGACACTCCCCAGGTGCTATATCCCACTACTCTGTCTTAGTCTTTTTCTATAACTCATGAATTCCAGTAGAAGGGTTTTCATGCCTTGCAAGTCTTCTTTTGAGATAACCCCAGAGGTGTTCAGGTCAGGAGACTGTGCAGGCCAAACCATAGTCCTGAATTCTTGCTCCTCTAGCCAGTTCTTGACCTTTTTGCAAGTATGCTTGGGATCATTGTCCTTCTGAAAGATGATGTCAGAAGGATTGAGCCTATAGTTCTGTAAGATATTTAGCAGATCCTCATTCAATATTTGAAGGTAAAGGTCTCCATCCATCCTTTCATCAATATTGGCAGCATAGCCAACTCCCTGCCAAGTTATACACCCTCACATCATCAAAGAACCACCTCCAAACTTGAGAGTTCCATCTACTAGCCTATCACTAAGCCCCTCACCTGCCCTTTTCCATGCCCATTTATGCCCATCTGATCCCAGGCAATTGATTTTGGTCTCATCAGACCATACTACTCTTTTCCAGTCCTCTATAGTCCAGTCCTTGTGAGCATAGGCAAAATCTAAGCAAGCCTTGCAGTATCTAGTAGAAAGAAGAGGACATTTGGGCTTGACTACAGCCTTCATACCAGCTTTCTTCAAGTGAAGGCAAACAGTACTAGCAGAGAGGGGTTGGTTGACGACATTGATAAGAGCTTTGGTTACTTGAACAACATTTTCAGCTTTTCCAGAGCTAATAAGATGTTGGGCATGACAAATATTGGTAGAGGAAAGCTTGGAAGGACAATCTCCAATAGCTTTAGGAAGAGCTGAATGCTTTTTGGAGTGAATTTTGGATATAGCAGAAAGGCTAATACCAGTTCTCTTGGCAATAGCTTCACCAGAGTGACCAGCATCAAGCAAGGAGAGGATAGTGCTTTATTAAGTAAGAGAAAGAGATAGTGATTGAGAATTAAGAAGTGTGTGAAATTTTTTAAACTCAGACATACTATTTACATATATATCTTTGTTTTTACCAACAAACAATGGCAACTATTCTATGATTTAACTAAGATCCTAGCTATTGATCCAAAAGCTCAAAAACCCTTTCTATTGTATTCCTATTTTAAATGAATCATATCTCTACCACATGTAGGCTAAATCACATGACCCTGGGAGCAATTATGTAGCCAAGAGTATGTACTATTTATGACTCCACCAAAGCTAAGCAAAATTCTCATGACCTTTGGTAATATACTCCATACACCATATTAATGACTAATATGGAAAGAGTTTTTGAGGTCACTGTATGTATATCACAGCCCACACAGGTGAAATTATTATGCATATCACAGCTAATGTGTGCTGCTATATATTTACAATGTGATAGGTTTGATGACATCACTGGCAGAGAAATTGTTAAAACTGGGCCTCCAGATGGGTAACTCCAGAACTCTGGAATTTGGACAGGACTTGGCTTCACTATATGTGGTGCACCCTTGTCACAAGTCTGGGGTGTCCTGTAATTTTGGAGAACAGAAATGGGTCAGATTGACCTTGTTGAAAGCAACAGAGGTCAAGGGTGGGTCAGAGAAGAGTCTGGGAACTCAAGGGGGACAGAGTGGTCTCAGACCAAAGTATGAGGGGATCCAGAGAGCTTGAGTTGATATTCAAACTGAAATTTCTACAAAAGAAGTATAGAGACTTATATATGGATGTGAAACATAGGTCTTACTAATAGTCTGGAGTGTGGATGCTAAGTAGGTTGGAGCTGTGCTCCTAAGTGAAACACAGGAATGGAAGGTGACTGAGGGCAGGACTGGTGGCTATGTACTGTAAGTGAAGAATGGAATGTAACATAGAGAACAAGAAAGACTAAATACAGAGTGTCTAGAAAATGTCAGAGGTGTGGACTCATTGAGAATGTGCCAGAGGTTAAAGAAGATGGGTCTGGAGTTAAGTCTGGATTTGGATCTGAGAATCCAGATTGGGATGGATATGACAGTATCCCCCTTCTAGGCCTGAACCAATGAAGGCTGTTAGTGAATGATAGCATGGAGTGATAAAAAGAAAACAGAATCCAGAACAGAGTTCAAACAAATCTATAAGAGAATGCTCTGGGGGTTCCTGCTCCTTGTCATTCTACTATCAACATGTCTGACATCCATACTCACTTGTATGTGGCCTGTCCCACTTTCTCTATAACCTTGAAAGGACCATATTGTTTGTTGGAGAGCTTTTTAGAAGATTAGTCAAATTCAATATTTCTCCCTTCTAGTAGAACAAGGTCTCCCTTGTTGTAGGTAGGAGGGGTGCAAGCTCCTTGGTTGTGATATATTTTCATCTCTGCTGCTATGAGATCTAAAATTACCTTGGCTTGTTGGTGAGTCTCCTTCATTCATGTTATGAACTCTGTTACCAACTTGTTCTTGACTTCCCAGTGCATGTCCATGCAAATGAGAGGTTGTTGCCTATAATTAAGTGGGAAGGGTGAGGAGTTCATGACACTGGATGTCTTGGAATTGTATGCAAACTCTGCAAGTGAGAGCCAATCAACATAATTGGTTTGATGGTGGTTGACATATAACTGGAGGTGGAGTTCAATCTCAGAGTTTAGTTGTTTGGTCTGACCATCAGTTTGAGGGTGATATGTGGTAGAGGGATTTCCGTCAATGCAGAGTAGGGAATAGAGGTCTCTCATGAAATGGGAGATGAATTGAGGGCCCCTGTTGGAGATGACCTTATGAGGAGTCCCATGCAATTTGAACATGTGATCATGGAACATGGTAGTAATCCCTTGAGCATAGTACCTTGAGCAGTGACCAAGCTTGAAGTGGGGAGTAGGTGCATCATCTTGAAGAAGCAATCTATGATGACTAGGATGACATCTTTGTCATTGGAGGGGGAAAGGGGGCCAATGATGTCAACTGATATAATCTCCCATGAGGCTTCAGGGGTCTTGTTTGGGTGTAGAGGGGTGGTACTTCCCTGTGTTCTTGTCATATCCACTCTAAACTCCATCCTCTGAACCTCTCATCCCCTCTCCAGTATTCCATGACCCAGACTTCACACCTCCATAACCTGGACTTTGTACCTCCATACCTGGATGTCATTTCATCCTCTCAGACTTTTGTAGTTACCATATTTAGTATTCCCCTTGTTCTTCCTTGACCCTTTATTCCTTCCTTGGCCCTTTATTCTTACCATAGACTCTTCACCACACCATATGTATGTCTCCTCCTATGTATGTTCCCCATCTCCACATACCTTCCTTTTACCTGAGGTACCTTACCATATGCTCCTCCATTTTTCCATCTGAACTCCAATTGGACTTTAGTATATAAATCCTCTGTACTCCATCTTTGTACCTTAGTACGAATATCACATTAGTCTCCTCCAGACCCTCATTTGGTCCTTTCCTCTCTCTCTCTTGCCCTCCTTCTCTCTTTTATGAAATATGAGGACCAAACCTTGGCAAGGGTGTGACACATAAGTCCTGTACCAATGTCCTCCTAGGTACTCCATCTCCATTCTGTCCTCCATTTGTCTCCCAACAAACTTTGTGCACTAACCTTCAAACCTCTGACCAGACTTGAGTCTGGAGGACCTAGACTTAACAGTTCTGGTTTTGGCCTTCTGACATTGATTGCATCCAACAATGTATTTGATTATTTCCCATCTCATAGCTGGCCAGTAGTACTTGGTCATAATGAGGTTGCAGGTCCTTTGTATACCAGGGTATCTAGCTAATGGGTGGTTATGATTTTCTCACTTTTAGGTCATAGTCATTGGGGATGTAGAGCAAATCCTTCCATTGTAATAGGCCATCAACCTCTTTTCACAACAAGTCTGCCTTCTTTAGCCCTTCTATGGCAAACTTCTCACATTTATATTAGAGCTTAGTGATGAGAGTTTCAATACTGAGGGGTGTGTTGGAAGTACAGACATGGTTTTGTTGTGGGGAGAAGAAGAAAGCTCTGTTGGTAGGGAGAGTGGGAGGCAAAAAGAGGTGGTCAGAGAGTAATATCTGTTGTTTTTTATCACTTTTCACCCCCCTTTCAAAGTCTGGCCTGTGAGATAGTGGATTTGCAGTATTTGTATGGCCAGGGTGGTGGGTAAAGTGGTAGTCATACTCTTGGAGAGTTAACTGCCACCAGGCTTGGTGACAGGAGAGATCCTGCAGCTGACAGAAGAACGTTAAGTTGTTGTGCCAGTCAGGATCTTGAAAGGGTAGGTAGCATCCAGGAGGTAGTGACACCATTCTTTGAGGGTAAATATCATGGTGAGCATCTCGAGGTCAGCAGCATGGTAGTTACATTTTGCATCATTGAGGGATTGAGATATAAAGGCCACAGGGTGTCACATATTGTCATGAAGTTGAGAAAGAACCACATCTAAGCCAATTCCTGACCCATCAGTTTCAATATGGAATGGGTTGTTATCTGTGGGCATAGCTAAGGCAGGTGTGGAAGAGATGGTATCCTTGAGAGTGGTGAAGGCCATTTGACAGGCATTATCCCAAACAAAGTCCTTTTTTTCTGACATGAGTCAATTAAGGGGTTGCACAATACATGCAAAGTCTTTCACAAAACATCAATAAAAGTTAAGGAACCTGAGGAAACCTCATAACATCTTTTGCAAGGTGGGTATGGGCCAGTCCTTGATGGCTTGGACCTTCTTTGGTTATATTTTGACTTGGTTTTGGGACACAATGATCCCCAAGAACTCTGTTTCTTGTACCTCAAACTCATATTTGTCATGGTGAAGGAAGAGGTGTTCCTTGTGGAGGATGGTGATCATGTCATCAATATACATGTATATGACTACTACCCCTCTGTTGATGAGGTCTCGAAAAAGGGCATTCATCATCATTTGGAAGGTGGCAGGTGAGTTGGTGAGCCCAAAGAACATAATGAGGGGTTCAAAAATCCTTGGTTAGTGTGGAAAGCCACCTTCCATTCATCTCCATCTTTCATTTGCACATTATTGTACCCTCACTTGATGTTGAACTTGGTATAGTACTTTGCCTTCTTGAGCTTGTCTATGGGCTTGTTAATGAGTGGGAGAGGATAACAATTGCAAATGGTGATGTTGTTTAATTTCTGGTAATCTTGCACTGACCAAAGTCTTCTGTCTTTCTTTTTGATAAAGAAGAAGGCAGAGGCAAACAGGGATTTGGACAGTCAGATTTGTCTAGAGTTGAGATTTTCCTTGAGGAAGGTGTCCAATTCCTTCTGTTCTCCTGGGCTGAGAGGGTAGACCTTGCAATCAATTTTATGATTGCCCAGCAGGAGCTTGATAGCATCATCCCATGGTCATTGTGGGGGTAGCTGATCAAAGCTTTCTTTGGCAAAGATGTTGGCAAAGAGGTGAACATAAGGGGGTGATACCTCTTTGAGGGTTTTCTTCTTCTTCTTCTGGAACTCCTCAATGGTGATGTCTGTGGATATATTCCAGAAGTAGGATCCTAGGTCAATTTGGAAGAGGTGATCTCCCTTAGCAAAGAACTCCTCTTCATCTTCATCATCTTCAATGACATTGAGGAGGGGTAGATGTTCATGGTGACACTTGAAGTGTACCTCCCCTCTGGGCCAGTCAATGGTCAGGTTATGGGTTTTAAGCCAATCATGGTCTAGGAAAATGGGAACAGACTCAAGCATTGTGACTGTGAGACAGATCTTTTCTGAGTGATCTTGAATTTTCATCTTGACCACCATGAAGCTATCTATCTTCCCTCCAGCATTGAGTGAGCCATCCATGTTATAAACCAGCATAGCCACCAGTAGTTTGTGTGTTGGAATTTTATGCTCTTTCATAAACTTCTTGTCAATAGATGATCTGGTACATCCAGAATCAATAAGGCAATGTGATCAGAAGGATCCTCCATCATCCTTGGTGATCTTGACTGGTAACTCCAGAGAGTTCTTATGAAGGCATCTTTTTGAGATGCATACATATATAACAAGGTTTCCTTTGGAGGTCTCATAAGATCATCCCTGCTTGTTTGAAGGGGAGTTGTGTGAGCTGTTCTATGAGTTCCTTGGTTACCTCTTTTCTCCTGGAATCATGTATGAATGACCAGAGGTGGTTAAGGGTTTGTGGGAGGGGTGCTTCCATTACTTGGTGTTGAATCCATTGGATAGACCAGGGGTCAACAGTGTTGGCATTGTGTCTGAGTTGTCAAATGCCTGTGAATCTGAAGCCTTTTATGTCTTTTTTGGTGTTGGATAGTTTTTCTACCTCCTTGACTGGGGGTGTTGAGATTTGTTCGAGTATGAGTTAGGTAATATGATTGCCTTTCTTGACCTCAAATGGCTTGCTGGAGTGGTTGACAAGAAACATCTTTACCTCCCCTCTATAGTCAGAGTTGACAACACCAGCTCTGGTGGTTATTGAGGACTTGACCACGAGACCAGATTGAGAGGTGATGTGGCCATAATGGCCAGGCAGGACCTCCAAGGAGAGGAGGGTGGGTATGAGAAATTGGCTGTTAGCTAGGACAGTTGTGTCAGCAGTGGCACACAGGTCATGTCTGGTGGCCCTCTCACTCCCCCTAGAGGGTAAGGGTATGGACTTGTCTTCCCATTTAACCTTGAGGGGTGGGGTCCCTCTCTTCATGATTCAAATCTCTGGCAATTTCTCACCCACAGAGGCCTTCTTCACATCTTGGGTCTATTTGCTTAAATCTGACAACACTGAAAATTTATTGTCCAAGGATGACAGTGACTTAACTACACAAGGAGCCAGGCAACCCATACCTATTCCTCCTTTCCAAAACCCTGCTTGTTCTTGTCCACAGTCTTCATCATCTCCACCAACTCTGCCATGTTCTCATAAAAGATCTTGCAGTACGTGACTCATAAACATTCCATAGCAAGCTCATCAAGCATCTTGACATTTTTCAGAGGGCTCATGTTGGAGGGAGAGCTCATCACAAGCCATGTATTCTGTGCAGTACATCTCATATACTACATAAAATTGTTATCACTCTCTCAGTCAGAGATACTGTGAGAGTTCATAGATAGCCTTGTCAATCTTGCCTGTCCATCTGAATATTGAGATGTGGTGCTTCTATATCAGCTTTGAAAGGAAAGACATCAATAAGAATAATACATGCATTCAATCACACTGGTCCACACACTGCAGTGATAGGATCTGCATTTAACAGCTCTGTATAGTACTTGAGAGCAACTTCAGGCAATTCCATTGTTTTCATGCAAATCCCTGTGAGGCAGTTTACTCATGGTGAATCTGGGAACTTGTCACTAAGTGCTGAGCCTCCAGAGGCATTCCTGAGGGGATATGTGATCATCAAAGGTGGGGTTATGGCATAGTTCATTTTTATGAGCAACTTGTAATCCCTTCACAATGATTGAAATTGTTGTGAATGTCTCTCCTTTGTCTTTACTGTGTGTCTTTACTGTGACTCCTTCATGTGTACTTCTACTGTACCATCTAAAACTACTATGTATACAAATGACTGAGCAAGGGTGAAGCTATCATTGCTTTGCAGATGGCACTTTCCCCAAGTATGGAAAGCATGACAACTGTGGTCATGTGGGACACCTTATATGGGTAAACTTCCCAGAGGGACCTCAGGCACCACAAATATTCAGAAGTTAAGTAGTCTCTAACCCTCTTGGACATGCTTTAAACTGTTACAAAGAACATATATTCACTCTTCTGTCAGCCTTTGCCTAACAATTTAACCCATAGGTGTGTTGTGTGAATGCTGAGTCACACCTGAGTCACACCAGAGAGTTGCAACATCCCATACATTGCATTCAACCCCCTTGAATATGCTTTGAATGGTTAAAAATGGCATATATTAGCTCTTCTGTAAGCCTTTGTGCAGTTTAACCAAATGCTGAGTCATACCAGAGTCACAACATCCTCTACATTGCATTCAACCCCTCTGGGCATGGTTGCACAGAATGAAAAATTGCTCTTCTGTGGTATTTTAGCCAATGGGTATGTTTTATGAAATTTGGGCCAACATGTGAGGCCTTTTCTGAAGGCATTACAACCAAGAGAACTAGTATGAACCTAATGAGTTTCCATATGGGTGAATCCTGACTCTTTGTATGCCAGTCATCTCAGTGAGGGTGTTGCCCAGGTCACATTTCATGGCTAACTGAACAGCTCATCAATGAGCCAAACCCACCACAATTCTTTCACAGCATACCAAGCTCTCAACTATACCTGAAAATACAGGCTCCATATGGTGCATCATTTGTATTGTAGTTCTTCTTTACTGGTGATTGGGTAGCATCTGCCTGAATTTTTGAGAGGCACCTGCCTTACCTCCCTTTAACTGGAGGATTCCCTTAAAGACACTTTTTGACAGGAACTTGACCATATCCTCTCAGGAAATAGCAACCATGAAAAAGACCAGATCAACTCACCATCAGACTCTTAGAAAGCTGCTCCCCAACAAACCATGTGTCCAAGTCCTAACCTTTTTCCTGCTACTTCTGGCTCTTCCATGCAGCCTCTCCTAGGAAGGAAGGCCTCTGACAAACTTTGCAGACAAAAAAAGCAGGCTGAACGTCATTCCAATAACCCAAGTATCCTTTGGTTTTCAAACTTCAAAAAGTTCAGCCATGTCAGCTTCCTTGAGGTTAGCTTTGATGCAAACAAGCTACCTGCTTGCAAAAGTGGATTTGTTAGCTGGCACCATAAATCCAACACTACTCACAAATGGATTGTGGAGGAGCTCATCACACATGGGTTCAAGCTGGTGGAGTGGGATGGCCAGTTTGTTTTTTTCACCTGTTAAATCCAATCTCATCATTTTTCAGGACACCAACTGCTATTGTTGACAAAAAGGACTGTGTGATGGCTGTTTTGGCTGGCAGACCCTTGGTCCCAGACTGGGATGGGGTTCACACACATATGAGCAAGCTTCTTGAACAGGCTGGCCTTAATACACAGGGTACCAAAAATGAATAACAAGGTAGCTTTATTGGCTTGTCCACTGGTGTATCCTATGGAGGAGAGCAGATAGTAGGTGTTATTCTGCATCCACTTTCTCCCACTCAGCCATGCTCTAGTCCCCAGGTAACCTTGCTCAAAAGCTAGCCAACTGGGCTATAATTGACAGATGGGTCCTTTGTGCACACTGCTAGGTTCATAAGCAGTAGGTTTACCTATGAGTTTTGACCTGTGTGACTCATTTTTATTTCCAGGCAGCTTTGTGTTTTACACACCCAAAATATATAACCATTATAATGATCACCTATGTAGGCACATTACTAAAAAGGCACCCCTATCTGAAGAGACCTTTTGACAACAGTGTATTCCTAGCCTGCACCTTCAATTGCAGTGTGAATGTTGTCACCCTGGAGCATGTGGACTCCACAAATGTTCCATATGGCCTATGTGCCATTTTTTATGTGGGTCATATGATCCAACAAAAGGTGGTCACCTCATTGATCTAGAGCTGGTTCTTCAATTTCCTCCCAGTTCTACTGTCCTCCTCCCATCTGGAACAATCTGCCATGGAAACACAGGAATACAAGCTCATGAAACCAGGCAGTCTTTCACACAGTATTGCCCAGGTGGGCTGCTGTGCTGGGTTGCATATGGCTTCAAGCCAGTCAATAAATCCCCACCAAGTGTTCAAAAACAGTTTGAGGAAAGCAAGAACCAATGTTTGCAACATGCCCTCAGCTTGTTTTCCAAGCTGCATATGCTACATGAGGACAGAGTATCTACATTTGGGCTTATCAGCCACTGTTAGTTTTTTCTATCATTGCACTGTTATACAAGCCTTGTGCCTATTTCACAATAACACTTATATCACTTAATCAATTCCATTGATGCCCTGTCTTACCCTGTGAAAGCATCTACCTAACAGCCTAGCTAGCCAGATTATGCCCTATTCACATTCATTGTGGCTGGTACAGACTGCACTGCTAGAGCATACTGCTGTATTCCCTGATCACATGATAATCACACTGCTGCCTCATGTTAACTGTTCAAAGTTCAACATTCAAGATACACAGTTGCCTGTGCCATATAGCTAACTACATCTACCACCATTAACCATGCTGAAGGACATGTTTGAAATGACAGAAAAGAATGTAAGAAATGGTCTGTTTTCAAGCTGATAGTGGCACTGATGTTGTAGTGTGAGCACTGTCATGCTCTAACAAATGCCTGACAAAGAAGAAGACAGCAGAAGCTGTAAGTAGCTGATATATAAATATATTTCAACTGAAATTAAGGCCATTTTCAGCCAAGGTCAGGTTCTTGAGGCCTACAGGGTCTTCCCACTCCTATAACTTGCATCAAGAAACTTCTCAAAGCACCAATATTTATCTAATCCCTCAGCGTATATGGTGATCATGAAATTGCTGGCCAAGAATTCTGGAGACTTCTATAATGCCGACATATACTGTTGCAATTCCTGACCAGAATGCCCCTTACAGCATCAGCATACAATGTGGTTTGTAGGGCTCTAGATTCCATGTACATACAGTGGCTAAAAAAACTGTCCGGATGTTTGCCTATTTTGCACTAAATACAATATCCTGTGAGAACCCCTAATCCTAACCCTATTATGTAAGTGTACCAAATATAGTACTAACCCTCGGCTATCTACAGATGCAAAA
>JBBPMX010000301.1:0-16003 GCA_038090515.1 Pulveroboletus cf. viridisquamosus | reverse complement strand
CTCACCAGACTCGACCCAGTTTGCTACGGGGACTAAAGCAGCAAGCATTTGGAGCTTCGCAGGCGGGGCGAGACTCGTTGGCCCTCTGGAACACAACAGCGATATCACTGGAGTAAAATTCTCGCCAAATGGAGCCCACATCGCAACTGCAGCTGAGGAAGGTTCAATCTGGATCTTCGATGGGCGCACTGGTGACAAGCTCATCAACATCGACACGACCATTACTGAATGTTGGCATATGAGTGCTCCGATTGCATGGTCAGCCAACAGTCAGCAAATTTATGCTGCATGCAAAGACATGAAGGTTCGCTTATTCGATGCCTCTACGGGGTCCCAACTGGCCGACTCCCCAGTCCTCGATGGCCTACAAGTTGGCCCTCTCGCTCTGGCCCCAAATGGCAAGTTCATCGCCACTTTGACACGGACACGTTCGAGCTTCGTTCTGGATGCGTCGACACTCGCACACCTTACGCGCATCACCGAGGACGACGACTTCTTATGGTCGATTGCTGTCTCCCCTGACAGTAGCTTACTTGCAACTGGACGGAGTGACGGGAAGATCATCATCCGTGACCTCGCCAAGATTCTCCCGGAATCCTATGGTCCATTCCATGTGAGTATTTGCACCTTGATCATTCTGACATGTTAGACAAGTTCCATCCTGTCGACAAATTATGCAGGTCTCTGAAAGTGAAGGACAAGAACAAGATGAACAGGCTCTAACCTCCAGTGGACACAGGAATGAGAAGTCTGATGGACATTGGGTAGGAATTAACCATCTCGTCACCAGAACATCGCTGCTGATACTATGGTCCCCGTACAGCAACCAGAGCATGAAAGACGTGATGGAGAGCGCATCGGAGATCCCCTCGAGGTATTCACATATTCTGATTTAGCCTCACACCGGCCTCTCAGAATAGCATAGGTTGAAGGGGACCTGCTGACGGCACCAGGTCTCGATTTCGACTTTGATGCGGTTGGTGACCACTCGCATTTTTTCTTACTTGTATCTTAACACCGTTCCAGCCACCCTCCCCGGTTTCTGATCCAAGTTCCCCGCCGATCAATTCCCTTCCACGGGGGCGTCCAGAGAAAACCAGGCCATTGTTGGGCCATTCCATACTCAGAAAGTTGCTACACAAAGAAGCCAGGGAGGACACGGCTCCACACAGGCCTGGTCGCCATTTCAGAATATCGCGGCAGCGCATCAATCGCCAGTCACCCTCATCCCCAGCGCGAGTGGATGTCACGCATGAAGGACCTTCGCGAATGGCAGCAGCCAGAAAAAAGCCAGTGAGTGCTCTTTTTGATAGGCAATCAGATCCGGCGTATCTAAAATGCCATCCTAGCGAACAGTCGGGGGGAATCTCGGGAAACGCGTAGTATGTTGTTCATCTTGTCTATGTGCAATCGCTCATCGGACATGACAGCCTAAACTGCTTGCCCAACCAGCAGAACCCAGCGATCCTAATAGAAGCGCACTCCATGGCGGGCAGCATTCTGGCGAGCCAACTGAGGCAGGGATCTTCATTCGATTATGATATACTACATCGTGACGACTCAATCTTTATTAGGTACAACAGCCGAACCGACCATCTCGACCCTCGGCTGCAGAGGCCCATCTGACGGTACGCATCACGATGCTCTAAGGTCACATCGTTGGCTTGACGGTCGATTAGCACGAAGAAACAGACTATGCTTCTCTTCATGTTCATGTCACGATTAGATTTCCCAGGTGGTTGTTGTGCATTCGCCGGGATGCACATGATGAGGCAGGTCGGTCTGGATGAGACCATGCTGTACTTAGTAGGTACCTGTGAGTATCCCCACATTCCGATGTCATTCGTAACTATGAGTCCCCTTGCGACAAGTCTATTCACGGGTGCCATCTAGTCCTAGCCTCCGAGTGTATTTAGATCCTGTCGCTGCCCAGTGAACATCGCAGTGAGATCAATCTTGAATAGACTTGTCAGGATTCATGCTAGTGCTACGAGGTGATATCAACCCGAAGACAACCGGAAGATGCGAACATATCCATGGTATCGACCTGTACAGTATGGAAGTCATCCAGACCGATCTGTCTCGTCGTGTGCACTTGCACGAATACACAACAACCACATGGGGAACCCGATCGTAAGCGTAGAATAACCTGTTTCTTCGTGCTGGTTGGCTGTCAGTCTGAGGACACAACCTAAAACAGACTAACACGCACTGCTAGATGGAGCCCCGCGGTTGAACGTTGATGGTTGAGATGAATGGGGTGTTTGTTGCGTCTGATAGAAAGTTAGTTGTTGTGTTATGATTAGGTGAAGACGCCTGCCTCTGCTGGTCTGATGAGTCCCTGTATGCGAATGGAGGAGCAACACACCGCTCGCGTTTCCCGAGATAACCCCCGGCTGTTTACTAACACAACATCGTAGTTACATCCCATCCGATCGTCCATTAAGAAAGAGCACCCATTTGCTTCCTCTTAGCCGTAGCCGTCCGTGAAGGTTCCTCGCTCATGACATCCGCTCTTGGAGAAAAAGGAAGATCAGCGATCAACCGGCTGGCACGACTTTCCAAAACGCAGATCAGGCTTGCATGAAGTCGCATCCTCCTTGGCCCTTCTATGTATCAGTCTCGAGAGTATGGAACGCCCTCGGGATGATGTGACATCCGTTGAACGTTCTTCTGAAAAGGTCACTGATGGGATATCTGACGGGTGCGGTAACGCCTACTTTGGCAGACGAAACAGGAGACGGTAGCTTGAACAGCATTAGCATGGACGCAAGAAAAAAAGTAAGTGATCACCAGCCTCGCTGGCACGATGTATGACGCTACCTCAGCCTACCATATCGTGAGTACACGCTTCAAGGTCGAAATGAACGGACGGATACCTAGGGGAGATCGTCATCGCCATATTCCTTGCGCGTCTACACAATTTTTTAGCACAGAACTCGCTCAATGTAATACTTACATGGAATGGACCATAAGAATCTCGCCAAGGTCACGAACAATGACTTTTCCATCAATCCTCCAGAGGGGACACGTTCACCGCTGAAAGTCGAGGGTATTGGGACCCTGTAGTGACATTGAATGTCCGGATTGCCTTGTCATTGCATGCAGCGAAAATCTACTGGGGATTAGCCGACCATGCAATCGGGGCCGCTGCATTCCGATGGGCGATGGTAGCGTCGATACTGATGAGCTCGTCGCCAATGGCATGCAGTCTCCATTTGGGGGGAATCTCAACCCAGTGACCTCTTTTCCGTGTTCTGGCAGGTCAACAAGTCTCTCCCTGCTCGCGTGACCCCAGATGCTTGCCACTTGGCCAACCGTGCTGAATTGGGCGAGACAACTCGGATCCAAATACGAGTACTAGAGTACTTACGTCAGCAGACCATATGAGGAATAAGAAAAGGCCATGGGCGCCACGAGTGACTCAAACCACACGCTCTTCGAGTCTTTGTCAACATTTCGACACTGACCAGTGTGCACCACGGTACTGGCTTTGATAATGCCATCGATACACGCAGGTGCGTAGTAGTTCCAAAGAATAATCTAGTCGTGTCAATAATTCAGTCAGACAAAACGATAGTATTCGACACTGGTCGCGATGATCCGGTGACAACAGTCACTTTCGACTCAGATGGAAAGTACCTTTTGACCGGGAACGAAGATGGGATCCAGAAATGGCGACTCGAAGATGGTCAAGAGACCAAAAGGCAAGCAATAATGGATGTATGGGCCATCTGCGTATCGAGGGACCGTAAGTGGGTAGTTGTTGGAACGTACAAGGGAGCGAGTGTGTGGAACGTGGAGATGGATAAAAAATTCTTTGATGTGGAGGGTAGAGACATGGTGCTCGCCATCGATATCTCGCTCGACTCGACCTGGTTTGCTATGGGGAAGGATAGAGCAGCAAGCATCTGGAGTCTTACGACTAGCCCGGGGGAGAGGCTCGTCGGTCCGCTGGAACATGGCAAACATGTCACCGGAGTAAAATTCTCCCCGAATGGAGACCATATGGCGACTGCATCCCAAGGAGGGCCTATCCGGATCTTTGACAGCCGCACCGGTAACGAACTTGCTAAGATTGATACGATCATAACTAACCACAACTTGTGTGGCCACTCCAATTGCCTGGTCGGCCGATGGCGAGCAAATCTTTGCTGCATGCGACGACAAGAGAGTCCGGTCATTCAATGCGTCTACTGGGTCCCGACTAGCTGAGTCGCCGATTCTTGATGTTGTTGAACCCTGCTCCCTGGCTCTGGCTGCAAATGGCAAGTTCATCACCACCTTAACATTTATACAATCTTCGATCTTTTTCCTGGATGCCTCGACATTAGCTGAAATCAGGCCTGGCATCATGGGAAGTGTGAGTGGGTGGTTGAAGTCAATCGCCATCTCGCCCAACAGTAGCTTGCTTGCAACTGGGCAGAGTGATGGTAAAATTATCATCCGCGATCTCGCCACAATTCTCCCAGCTTCATACGGTCCATTCCATGTGAGTATTTGCACCTTATATGCTAGACATTTTCCATTCTGTCTCCCATGCTGATGAATTATGTAGGTCTCTGCAAGTGAGGAACAGGAACAAGCTGGACAGGCTTTGATCTCTAGTGGTGAAGACAATGAAATGCATGATGGAAATCCAGTAGGAATTTACTGTCTTATCAGCAGACCATTCATGCTGACTCCATGTTACTTGTACAGCAGCCAGAGCAGGAAGGGTGCAATGGAGATGACATTGGTGATCCCCTTGAGGTATTTGTGCATTCTGACCCAGTCTCACACTACTTCTCATGATGGCATTTTGAGGTGGGATTGCCGACTGCACTAGGTCTCGAATTCGACTTTGATGCGGTTGGTGATCACTTACTCTTCTTACTTGCGTGTTGACGTCATTCCAGCCACCTTCCCCGGTCTCTGCTGATCGCCGGGTGGACGCGTCACAGTCATCCCCTCCACAGGGATGTCCAGGGAAAATCAGGCCATCTTTGGGCCGTTCCATACTAACAAAGCTACTACATAAAGAGGCCAGGGAGGACACGGCTTCACACAGGCCTAGTCGCCGTTTCAGAATATTGCGGCAGTCCGCCAGTCACCGGCACCCATCACCCACCTCATCCCCTGCGCGGGTGGATATCGTGCATGAGGGACCTTCGCGAATGGCAGCAGCCAGAAAAAAGCCAGTGAGTACTCTTTCTTGATACGCGATCAAATCTACTGTATCTGAAAATGTCATTCTAGCGAACAGTCGGGGGATATCTCGGGAAACGCGCAGTATGCTGTTCGTTCAGTCTATATGCGATCACTCATTAGACGCGACAGCTTAAACTGCTTGCCCAACAAGCCGAGCCAAGCGATCCGAACGGAAACACACTTCCTGGTGGGCAGCGCTCTGGCGAGCCAGCTGAGGCAGGGATCTTCCTCTGATTATGACGTATAACTCATTCTCTATTAGGCACAACGGCCGAACTGGCCATCTCAGCCCTCGGCTGCAGAAGCCCATCTGACGGTACGCATCACGATGCTCCAAGGTCACATCGTTGGTTTGACGGTCGATTAGCACGAAGAAACAGGCTATGCTGCTCTTCATGTCACAATCAGATTTCCCATGTGGTTGTTGTGCATTCGCCAGGATGCTCATGATGAGGCAGGTCGACCTGAATGATCCTGTCCGTACTGGTTGATACCGTGAGTATGTTCACATTTTCGAGTTAATGCTGTTTCATAGCACTTGGTCTGAATTTTGCCTAATCCGTTCATGCTCAGCGTCACCGGGATATCCATTAGAGGAGCGGCGACGAAGTCGCACACGAAAAGTCGACAGGAGGGTATACCGCGCTATGTTCAGGACTGGGTTGTATACTGAACAGTGTCTTCTCTACAAACGGCGGCCAGCCACCAATTATCAGGAATTGAAAGGCCGTGCTGAGTCTCGCTCATCGTGGATATATAAACTCTCCTGCGGTAATGTACCCACATTTACTTGTAGAAAGTACGTATTTGAGCTCCCACCTCTTCCGGAGACAGCTTGATATCTGTCAAACAAACCGATTATTATCTGTAACCTATTTCAAACACGCGTACTCACACTTTTGTGGGTCTGTTGCAAACAAGGAACGTCAGCGAGGGAACATATCCCACTGCGATAGAGGGAAAACCTCACTTTTGCTGAACTCCTTGTCCTTTTGCTTCTGAATGAACCGTTGCAGACTCGGTATGACTAACTTGACCGCCTCCACAGCCAACGCCTTCTTGTTCTCCTCTTCCTCCTCCATCACCCGCGCTACCCGATGCCTATCACCCACCTCGTCCAAAAGGTCATAGAACCGTGTAAACTTTTCCTTCGTGGCCGCTTTCCACGCACTACTGCCTACTTTTTCCTTTTCGCGGTCCTCACTCAGTGCTTGCATCAGCGGCGAAAAGTTGGCGTCGAAATAACCTGCCTTTGCGGTTTGAAAGGCCGACATGAGCGTGTCTGCGGTGGGCTTGGTGATGAATTCCACGAGCCCCGGATGCGTCGGTTTCGATACGAGACGGGAGGAGATATAGGAGATGTTGTTGAGCAGGAAGATAGATCCGAACGCGCCACGACGCTGTGTACGAGACAGGGTCGTCAAACTGTTCACTATCGTGCTCACGATGTCGACTGTGTCAGGAATGAGTGATCTGGAGGTTCTTTAATGAGAGAAATGGACAGACAGATGTAATGTTGAAGCATGATCTTCTCGGTGACTTCAACCGTCGACGCATTTTGGGTTTTTTCGACGCGTTTACCCTCACCCATCTTCCAGTTGCCATCCCCTAGTGCAAGAAGAGCCGATCCAACTGCCTCCTGCACTTCTGGGATTCTATCTAGATATTGTACAGTCTGAAGCGAGTCAACGACACTGGCTCAGAACCAGGAGAGAGCTAAAGTTGCTTACGGAGACAGTGAAATCGGCCAGGCTCACGCCTAATTCGCCGCCCTTTGCAGATCCCGCAGCTGCCAACTTCAAATCCGCCAAAAATTCCGGAAACGTTCTCAAACATACACTCCTAACAGAATTCAGTCCGTCCCGCAACTCATTTGTATCTTTCCGTCCTTCTCCTCTCCTTGTCATCAAGATTTCCCACCGGCTCTTGGATGCTGAAAGGGCAGAGTAGGTAGCGAGGGCATGGAAGGTATATTTGTGAAGAGAACGTTTGATGATCGCAGTCAGGGAGGAGAGCGTGTCGGTGAAGAGTGTGAGGAGGGGGCTGAGGAGGGCATCGTAAGTCGATGCTAGGAGGTAAGGCATCGTGAGCGGTGCAAGGTCGGTAAGAAGGGCATGCTCGGTCTACACGTGTGACGATCAGCGCGATGCGGCCACAGACGAACGACACACCTCTGCGATACGAAGGAGGTTCTCCACCCAGGTTCCAAGTTCCTTGCCTGCAATCACGCCGTCTAGTGTTTCAGCGCGGTCGACCACTCGCTTCGCATGCGTTTCGAGCGACTTCCGATTCCACGTGCCACGCATGTCGGCGTAACCACGCTGGGCCTCCCTCAAGGTGGCAAGAATGATCTGACCGGCAGGATGTGATGGGTGGGTGGAGGGTAGGGGAAGACTACGTATGAACGCCACCAGAGGTTTCAGATGGGCGAGCAGCGCGGGCGGGAATGTCGCAGGAGTAAAGTCTAGACCTGCTATCGGAGGGGAACCTGATGATCCTTCAGCGACGAGTTTCGTGTACAGCTGCGTTATCTTCTTTGCCCCGGCCTCGACGAGACGGGCCTGAACGGTCGACACAGCCAACTGAGATGGGACCGTCACAATGACACGAGACACACCTTTTCACGAGGATTTTCATCAGACGATTTGAATACGATCGCCGCATTCAATCGTGAAAGAGTATCGATGTAAGCTTCCAGTTGTCCAGGCTGGGGACTGAAGAAACAGAAAGAAGTCACCTTCACATGACATCCCGAAAACGAAGACAGGAATGCAAACCCTCGCAAAATAAGACCTTCTTCTTCCGCAATGCCTTCGTGGCCGCTGGCAACTTCATCAATCTTCAAGAGTGCACGGTCGATGTCTGCTCGTAGCTTTGACAGGGGTGCCTCGAATGCGGTTCGACGTGCTTACTGTGCGATCGGAAATTGAGCTTCTGGGTTTCGGCGTAGAGTGGAAGTATTGATTTCTCCAACTTGTAGAAGCAGAGGACATGTTTTTTACAATGTCCTGACATGCAGAGTACCTGTCATGAACCAGAAGTGTAAGCATCTAAGTAATAAGTGTGCGGGTGCAAAGCGCTGAGACATGGAACCTGACGAGGATGCCATAACAGCTTCTACAGACGTGATAGGCATCAACTTAGAAACGAAAAGGAAACACTCATAAAACCAATCTTCATGAAACACGACCGCCAACGTTGCCAAACGGCTCCAGGAAGTGGAGTTTGGCTCACATCGTCGGGTCACTCCCGATTAGTACGTGTCACTGCGAGAGGAGCGGTGTCCCGTGTAGCCACTAGAGCGTCAGAACGTCAGAACAGACATTACCACTGAGCAAACGGGGGCTCCTACTTCAGGGTGTCAACAACGAGCGAGAGGGTGGAGAAAGCGGCGATCCCATACCTAGCGCATCAATGCTGGTCATACATGTAGTTTGAGCGGCTCCCCACGACAATGCTGTCAAATGTAGATCGGGCATCCGTACACGCAGTATAAAACAAACCCCATGGTCGATAGCGAGCAATTGTGAGCATCCTTGAAAACGATGGAGAGACTTCGTCAAGGCCGACCGCTTGTTTGGTCATCCTAACGAGATCACCTAATAACTGAGACCCCAAGGGGAATGAGCGTCAAGAGCACGAGACACTTATGGAACAGACCATATACAGAATGAGGAACGTGTCCTTTCAAAAGCAGCCTTGCGCGCAACGCGAGTGATCTGAACACCCCCCTCGTTGGCACTTCGACACCAGTGACTGCGTACCATCAGCCTTGAAGATGTCATTGACGAACGCCGGTGTGTAGCAGCTCCGAGGAATGGCTGAGCAAAGCTAACGATTCAGTCAGACCGAATGATGGTGCTCAGTGACGCTGGTGGTCAGTCTGGCTATGTGTATGCACTTGCTTTCCACCCAGACGGAAAGCATCTTTTGGCCGGGCACAGCGATGGGATCCAACAATGGCAGTGTGAAGATGGTCAAGAAGTCAGAAGGCAAATGGGAATTGAGAATGTACGGGCTATTTGCACATCGAGGGACCAGAAGTGGATCGTGATTGGGACTGCTTCAGGGGCGAGTGTGTGGAATGCGGAACTGGACAAAAAAGTCCTCGATGTGGGGGGTCCAGATCAGGTGTTTGCTGTCGACATCTCGCCAGACTCGATTCAGTTTGCCACAGGGACCTCACTAGTGGCAAGCATTTGGAGTCTCGCAACTGGGGAGAGACTCATTGGCCCACTGGAACACAACGACAATGTCACTGGAGTAAAATTCTCGCCAAATGGAGCCTACATCGCAACTGCAGCCGAGGGAGGTTCGTTCTGGATCTTTGACAGCCGCACTGGTGACAAGCTCGTCAACATCGACGCAACCATAACTGTGTGTTGGGGTACGGGTCCTCCGATTGCATGGTCAGCCAACAGTCAGCAAATTTATGCTGCATGCAAAGACTTGAAGGTTCGGTTATTCGACATCTCTACTGGGTCCCAACTGGCCGACTCCCCAGCCCTCGATGGCATAAGGACTGGCCCTCTCGCTCTGGCTCCAAACGGCAAGTTCATCACCACTTTCACACGGACAGATTCGAGCTTCATCTTGGACGCATCAACACTCGCGCAACTTGCGCATGTCATTGAGGACCGCGACTTCTTATGGTCGATTGCTGTCTCCCCCAACAGTAGCTTGCTTGCGACTGGACGGAGTGATGGGAAGATCACCATCCGCGACCTCGCCAAGATTCTCCCAGAGTCCTATGGTCCATTCCATGTGAGCATTTGCGCCTTTGTGGTTCAAACATGTTCGACAAGTTCTGTCCTGTCCCATGTTGACAAATTGCGCAGGTCTCTGCAAGTGAAGGACAGGAACAAGATGAACAGGCCCTAACCTCCAGTGGACACAGGAATGAGAAGTCTGGTGGTCATCTAGTAGGAATTAACCATCTCGTCACCAGAACATCGCTGCTGATTCCATGGTCCCCATACAGCAACCAGAGCATGAAAGACGTGATGGAGAGCCCATCGGAGATCCCCTCGAGGTATTCGCGCATTCTGATTTAGCCTCACACCAGCCTCTCAGAATAGCATAGGTTGAAGGGGACCTGCTGACGGCACCAGGTCTCGATTTCGACTTTGACGCGGTTGGTGATCACTCACATTTTTTCTCACTTGTATCTTGACACCATTCCAGCCACCTTCCCCGGTTTCTGCTGATCCAAGTTCTCCGCCGATCAATTCCCTTCCACAGGGGCGTCCAGGGAAAACCAGGCCATCGTTGGGCCATTCCATACTCAGAAAGTTGCTACACCAAGAAGCCAGGGGGGACACGGCTCCACACAGGCCTGGTCGCCATTTCAGAATATCGCGGCAGCGCATCAATCGCCGGTCACCCTCGTCCCCAGCGCGAGTGGATGTCACACATGAAGGACCTTCGCGAATGGCGGCAGCCAGAAAAAAGCCAGTGAGTGCTCTTTTTTGATAGACGATCAGATCCGGTGTATCTAAAATGCCATCCTAGCGAACAGTCGGGGGGAATCTCGGGAAACGCGTAGTATGTTGTTCATCCGGTTTCTATGCAATCACTCATCGGACGTGACAGACTAAACTGCTTGCCCAACCAGCCGAGCCAAGCGATCCTAATAGAAACACACTCCCTAGCGGACAGCGCTCTGGCGAGCCAGCTGAGGTAGGGATCTTCATCTGATTATGATGTACTACATCATGACGACTCGTTCTCTATTAGGTACAACGGCCGAACCGACCATCTCGACCCTCGGCTGCCGAGGCTCATCCGACGGTATGCATCACTACGCTCTAAGGTCACATCGTTGGTTTGACGGTCGATTAGCACGAAGAAACAGACTATGCTTCTCTTCATGTTCATGTCACGATTAGGTTTCCCAGGTGGTTGTTGTGCATTCGCCGGGATGCACATGATGAGCTAGGTCGGTCTGGATGAGACCATGGTGTACTTAGTAGGTACTGCGAGTATACCCATATTCCGATGCCATTCGTAGTACGGATTCCCTTGCAACGAGTCCATTCGCAGGTACCATCTAATCCTAGCTTCCGAGTGTATCTAGATCCTGTCGCTGCCCAGTGAACATCGCAATGAGATCAATCTTAAATGGACTCATTAGGATTTATGTTAGTGCTACGAGGTGATATCAACCCGAAGAAGATCAGAAGATGTGAATGTATCCACGGTATCGACCTGTACAGTATGGAAGTCATCACCGATCCATCTCGTCGTGTGCACCTGCGCGAATACACAACAACCATGTGGGGAATCGTAAGCGCAGAGTAACCTGTTTCTTCGTGCTGGTTGGCTGTCAGTCTGAGGATGTAGCTAGAATAGGCTAACACGCACTGCGAGATGGACCCCACAGTCGATGGTCGAAAACCTGTTTCTTCATGCTAATCGCCTGTCAGTAGCCTAAAACAAAGTGACACAGTGCTAGATGGACCCCTACGGTTGATGGTTGAGATGGATGGCGTGTTTGTTGCGTCTGATAGAAAGTTAGTTGTGTTGTAACTAGACGAAGACCCCTGCCCCTACAAGCTCATTGGAGCGTTGTCCGCTAGAAGATGCGTTACCGCTGGGATTACTAGGCTCAGCGGCCTGAGCAAGTAGCTTGAGCTATCATATCTGATGAGTCCCTGTATGCGAACTGGAGGGACAACAGACCGCTCGTTTCCAGAGATATCCCCCGACTATTCGCTAACACAACGCTGTAGTTGCACCTTGTCCGATCGTCCATTAAGACCCTCCTCTCTAGAAGCGTAGAGGCAGATTCTGTTGAGAGGGATAGACGCATTCGACAAGTCCTCAGACTTCAAAGGCCCTTTCTCGTTAGTCCACAAGACACCACACTCTGGGACATCGCGCTAATTGGGGCATAGTAAAGGAAGGCTGACGAGCTCATGGCTGTACACGGTGCTCCGCTCATCGTGGTGGCAGCAGGAGATGCCACACATCTGCAGCATGTGGAGTACGCAGCAGAGGTGATCTTGACTGCTGCATAACCGGGTAGGAGTCTGACTGGTCAGAGCGTAAGTAATTATCTTGTCCCTGTCGCTGCAACAGCGTCCTTACCCTACCTTTTGGTTCAGCAGCCTCAACAGCTGTGTATTTTCAAGGTCAGCATCTGCTACACTTCATTCGTACCGCATATTGCCTGCATCAGCTTTGGCCGGGCTCGTGACTGCAATGTAACCTGGCGCCGTACGACGACTTAGTTGAGTAATAGTGTTTGCAGGGTTGGGGAGTGAGTAAAATAGCACCTCTCATATTCCTCGTATGTCCTTGGTGATAATGTTGATGCCTATGTGGGCATTTCCACACCGCGCACACGTCTGTCACACCGGGAGTTTGTATGGCATGACCGTGCTCGTACCCACCACAGGTACGGTGTTGGTTAGTCGACCTGCGGTGTTTAGTACTCGCGCTATACCCTAAATTCACGAGCAGTTGCAAGCATCGTTGGAAAGACGAATAGCTTCACCAAAGCTGATGGTTTGTCTGATCGTCGCCACTGGTGACTAGACGCAAGTGGGAATGAGCGTCAAAAACGTGAGGCACTTACGTGAACATAGAGAATACACAGCAACCTCGCGCACCCCCACAAGTGAACCGAAACACTCCTTGTTGACATCTCGACACCGACAACCGTCTGTGCGCCATCAACGCATCAACCTTGAAGATGTCATCGACGCATGACAGTATGTAGCGGGTTCCGAATGATTGAATGGTGCTTATAACTCGGTCAGATGAAACGATAGTATTTGAGACTGGTCTCAGTGCCGAGGTAACAGTGGTCGCCTTCCACCCAGATGGAAAGTACCTTTTGACCGGGAACAGAGATGGAGTCCAGCAATGGCGACCCGAAGATGGTCAAGAGACCAAAAGGCACGCAGTAACGGAAGTATGGGCCATTTGCATATCGAGGGACCAGAAATGGATAGTTATCGGGACTGCTGAGGGGGCGGGTGTGTGGAACAAGGAGATGGACAACAAAGTGATCGACTTGGAGCGCGCAACCTACGTGGTGTCTGTCGATATCTCGCCAGACTCGACCCGGTTCGCTACGGGGACCAAAGCGGCAAGCATCTGGAGTCTCGAAAGCGGAGAGAGACTCGTTGGCCCACTGGAACACGCCAACTATGTCATTGGAATAAAATTCTCACCAGGTGGAGACCGCATTGCTACTGCATGCCAGGGAGGTTCCCTCCGAATCTTTGACAGCCGCATTGGCGATGAGCTCGTCAACATCGACACCATCATAGTCAACTTCAATGTGGTCACCCCAATTGCCTGGTCGGCCGACGGCGAGCAAATCTTTGCTGCATGTGACGACAAGAGAGTCCGGTCATTCAACGCCTCTACTGGATCCCAACTAGCTGAGTCGCCAATTCTCGATGTTGATGAAGCCCGCTCCCTGGCTCTGGCTGCAAACGGCAAGTTCATTGTCGCTTGTACATATACACCACATTCGATCTTGTTCTTGGATGCCTCAACATTAGCCAAAATAGGGCCTGTTATTGAGGAAAGTGAGTGGTTGAAGTCGATTGCCATCTCGCCCAACAGTAGCTTGCTTGCGACTGGACGGGGTGACGGGAAAATTGTCATCCGTGATCTCGCCACAATTCTCCCGGACTCATACGGTCCATTCCATGTGAGTATTTGCACCTTATATGCTAGACACATTCCTCCATGGTGATGAATTATGTAGGTCTCTACGAGTGAGGGACAAGAACGAGATGAACAGGCTTTGATCTCCAGTGGCGAAGACAACGAAATGCACGATGGCAATCCAGTAGGAATTTACTGTCTCATCAACAGACCATTCATGCTAACTCCATGTTACTTGTACAGCGGCCAAAGCAGGAAGGACGTGGTGGAGATGGTATTGGTGATTCCCTCGAGGTATTTGTACATTCTAATTCAGCCTCACACCTACTTCTTACGATAACATCGATTGAGGTGGGGTTGCCGACTGCACTAGGTCTCGAATTCGACTTTGATGCGGTTGGTGATCACTTACTCTTCTTACTTGAGTGTTGACGTCATTTCAGCCACCTTCCCCGGTCTCTGCTGATCGCCGGGTGGACGCGTCACAGTCATCCCTTCCACAGGGACGTCCAGGGAAAATCAGGCCATCTTTAGGCCGTTCCATACTAACAAAGCTACTACATAAAGAGGCCAGGGAGGACGCGGCTTCACACAGGCCTGGTCGCCGTTTCGGAATATTGCGGCAGTCCGCCAATCACCGGCACCCATCACCCACCTCATCCCCCCCGCGGGTGGATATCGCGCATGAGGGACCTTCGCGAATGGCGGCAGCCAGAAAAAAGCCAGTGAGTGATCTTTCTTGATACGCGGTCAAGTCTACTGTATCTAAAAATGCCATCCTAGCGAACAGTCGGGGGATATCTCGGGAAACGCGCAGTATGCTGTTCATCCTGTCTATGTGCGATCACTCATCAGACGTGACAGCCTAAACTGCTTGCCCAACCAGCCGAGCCAAGCGATCCGAACGGAAGCACACTTCCTGGCGGGCAGCGCTCTGGCGAGCCGGCTGAGGCAGGGATCTTCCTCTGATTATGATGTACTACATTATGACAACTCGTTCTCTATTAGGTACAACGGCCGAACCGACCATCTCAACCCTCGGCTGCAGAGGCCCATCTGACGGTACGCATCACGATGCTCTAAGGCCACATCGTTGGTCTGACGGTCGATTAGCACGAAGAAACAGGCTATGCTGCGCTTCATGTTACGATCAGATTTCCCATGTGGTTGTTGTGCATTCGCCAGGATGCCCACGATGAGGCAGGTCGATGATACCGCGAGTATGTTCACGTCTTCGAGTTGATGTCACTCCACGCACTAGTGTGAATCTTGCCTAATTCATTCATGATCAGCGTCGCCGGGATATTCGTTAGAGGGACAGCGACGAAGTCGCACACGCAAGGTCGACAGGAGGATATACCGCGCTATATTCAGGACTGGGCTGTATACTGAACAGTATCTCTAAACGGTGACCGGCCACCAATTATCAGGAGTTTCGTGGCAGAGAGCTGTCGTCCTAGGTTCACTCGACAAGAAGTGAAAGACGCATTGGCTGATAAACAGTTCAACGGAGGCCGTGCTGAATCTCGTTCATCGTGGATATATAAAGTCTCCTGTGATATGCACTCGTCGAAACATTTACTTGTAGAAAGTACGTATTTGAGCCTCCACCTCTTCCGGGGACAGCTTGATATCTGTAAAACAAGATTATCATCTGTAATCCATTCCAAACACGCGTACTCACACTTTTGTGGGTCTGTCACAAACACGGAAGGAACGTCAGCGAGGGAACATATCCCGTGGCGACAGGCGGAAAACCTCACTTTTGCTGAATTCCTTGTCCTTTTGCTTCTGAATAAACCGTTGCAGACTCGGTATGACCAGCTTGACCGCCTCCTCGGCCAACGCCTTCTTGTTCTCCTCTTCTTCCTCCATCACCCGCGCCACCCGATGCCTATCACCCACCTCGTCCAAAAGGTCATAGAACCGTGTAAACTTTTCCTTGGTAGCCGCTTTCCACGCACTACTGCCGACCTTTTCCTTTTCGCGGTCCTCACTCAGTGCTTGCATCAGCGGCGAAAAGTTGGCGTCGAAATAACCTGCTTTCGCGGTTCGAAAAGCAGACATGAGCGCGTCTGCGGTGGGCTTGGTGATGAATTCCACGAGCCCCGGATGCGTCGGTTTCGATACGAGACGGGAGGAGATATAGGAGATGTTGTTGAGCAGGAAGATAGATCCGAACGCGCCA
>JBBPMX010000300.1:0-16011 GCA_038090515.1 Pulveroboletus cf. viridisquamosus | reverse complement strand
CATCACACACACTACAAAAGCATCAAATATTGAAACAGTTTGCATCTCACTGTATTTTAATTTTCTAGAGAAAAAATAATATATTTTTCACTTTCCCTGATCTTTCTAGGAAGATTGCTTTTTAACATGATCTATGGTAGTCCATAGTAGTTCTGGTACATTAGAATGTCTATCTAGTGAAACATTGGAATTATAGGAACCAAATACTTTTACTATAGTATACTCCCTTGTAACCCATACTTTTTTGGCTTCCCAGACTTGGTTTGCAGAGATTTCAAAGTATAACCCATGACCTATGACCTATACCAATTTGAGAGTGGGATAACCCATAGGTTACATCTATGTAAGTTCTAAATCAGGTATATAAGTTATATAGTCAGTACTTGGTAGTCCTAACATCACATCAATAATACAAAATATTTTATTTCACACCATCATAAAATCTGTTGACTTGCTAAAAAGTTTGAAGAAGCTACAGGGGTTAGGGTTAGGGGTTCTCACAGAATATTGCATTTAGTGCAAAATAGGCAAACATCTAGATAGTATGGGATAAAAGGTACTCATACCTCAAACTGAGTATAGAAGCAAGAAGGTTAATACAGTGGCTCAAAAAAAATTCCATTCTGTACATAATATTTCAGTTGTTTTGGTCCATCTGGCAACAGCTGAAGTAAGTTCTTTTACACTTGGCACTGTTCTCCCTCTGATGTACTGTAACTCCAGATTGCTCTAGACTTACTAATTGCACCTTTCCAGACTTTGGAAATTTTGTCAGGTTATGAGCCCCACTAGTGCACTCTGATCAAAGTAACTCAACTCACACATTTCTCAGTGCAACCCAGACATATTCTGTCACCTTGGCTGCTCACCACCATCAAAAGCAATCTTTCAAATGTGTCATGTCATCTAACATAACATAACATCAGACAGCATCTAAAGTGACAAGATCCTAATTGGACCTGAAACCTTCTCATTATGGAAGGTGAAGATCACTTAGAAACTTCAAACTAGCAGGCCTATGGAGTTATCTCTGGCACTGTTAAGACTGGAATCTGGATCTCTGAAAGGTAACCCTGAAACTCCAGAGTTCAGACAGGACTTATTGAAGGGGCATACTACTAACATGCTACCAACTACAAAATATGCCTAAACACACTCACCAATGCTTTTACAGTGCACAAGGCACAAGTCCCTCAAGTTCCTCCAGCCCCTCTGGTCACACACTCAGGTCACTCCCTTGAGCAGGTGAGCATGAAGGTATATCTATATTTTATGTTCACCACATTTCTGAAAAATGGTTAGATCACCTCTATGCTTAGTATACATACATATGTCCAACAATAAACTCAAGTGGCTCCAATCCTACTTTGACAGCTCCAATGCAGCCCATAGTGATAAGCCAATTACCATCCCCTTTGTCAAAGCCCCAAAGTAAGTCTGTGAACATGATAAACATGACCTCATAACAATCTAACCATATTTTTTTTTTTACAGTGACAAGCCCATCACTGTGCCCACTATCAGATCCCTGAAGTGGGTCCATGAATGTGATGAATGGGAAATTGACCATGAGTGACAACTATGACATTGCAGAGGAAGAACAAACGTTTCAAGAATTATTTAATGTGTTCATAAATTACACTACTCTTGATTCATTTGCTGTGACTGGCAGTGAAGGTGAGTCTCCCACCACCAATTATTTTATATCACTGACTATTTCTGTAGAAATTGCAACTTTTCCACCTCCATTGCCACCCCTGACTGATCCTGGAGATATACATCAATATGATCTGCTATTAATGGAAGCAGTCAATCTCTTAGATCAAGATTTCTATACAGTCATTGCACACAGTATGTGGTTTTGAAGAACAATGTTTCAAGAATTATTCAATGCGTTCATAAATTACACTGCTCTTGATTCATTTGCTATGACTGGTAGTGAAGGTGAGTCTCCCACCACCAATTATTTTATATCACTAACTATTTCTGTAGAAATTGCAACTCTTCCACCTCCATTGCCACTCCTGACTGATCCTGGAGATATACATCAATATGATCTGCTATTAATGGAAGCAGTCAATCTCTTAGATCAAGATTTCTATATAGTCATTGCACACAGTATGTGGTTTCGAAGAACAAACATTTCAAGAATTATTTAATGTGTTCATAAATTACACTGCTCTTGATTCATTTGCTGTGACTGGCAGTGAAGGTGAGTCTCCCACCACCAATTATTTTATATCACTAACTATTTCTGTAGAAATTGCAACTCTTTTACCTCCATTGCCACCCCTGACTGATCCTGGAGATATACATCAATATGATCTGCTATTAATGGAAGCAGTCAATCTCTTAGATCAAGATTTCTATATAGTCATTGCACACAGTATGTGGTTTCATTGCTACTATTTAGTGATCATATGACTCTACACCTGTTCAATTGTGCACTACTGACTTTGGATATGATGGACTAATATGTAATATAACCTACCAGGGAAAAATTGTTCAATGACATTGAGCAAGAAGACCAATGTGTTGATGAGAAACAGCTTTATGCCAACATATTGAAGGGCAAGATTGAGCCAAAGCAGATCTATAAAGGTGTCAGTGGCAAGACACAAGTCAAGGCAGGTGACTATGATGCTAGTCCACAGTTTATCATCCAGACTGCTATTGAAATTGTTGTGAGCTGTTACTGTCTAATAACCTTTATTCATTCCACTCCAAGGAGGTTGAATGGGCCAAGACTGCATAGGGCCTGGCTTGTTGCAACTATGAGATAAGACTGTGCATATGTCACTGTTCTATCAAAACTGGTAGGTTTATGGATCCACTACAAACAGCACATTTACCTTTTCATTACAGATCACTGCTTGGACCACAAAATTATGGGGCCAGTTCAAGTCAAGGGCCTGCTCAGTCATTGCTAGTGTATATAGATTCAAGACTGGATCTGATACCTACATATATAATTGAGCAAAATTGTGCACAGTTTATTGAGTTGAAAAGTGACTTTTTATTCATCTTCTATGTGGGTCCAACTTAGTCAGGTGCTGGATATATTCAATGCAGTAGTGAGAAGACACATAGACCATCTCATGATGAATACATGGAAATCTACAAGATACCAGCCATTTAGCAAGTGATCAATGAAGTGTTATTCAAGAGTAAGGGAGATGACAGAATATATTGGGAAACATATTACAATCCTTTTCCTGTCATAGGATTTGCCCTTGCTATCACTGCAGTAGGCTTTATTTCATGTCTCAGCCATTTTACTTATGACTTATCTCAGATTGAGTGTGCAATTAACAAATGGGAACCAAGCACTTGAGAAATGATTGCATTCAAAGAACATAAATACTCTGTGACATTCAGGAGCCATTTAGCCTTGCTTGAGGAATTTAAGACTGTGACTACATTAATTAGCCTACTTGTGAGGATTCTGCAGCAAGTATATAACAAAGGGTGGTAAGTACATCACTATGATCACTTTTCAACTGAATAATGCTAGCACCAAGGTTAGTGCATATGCTAGGGTCACAATTACTGGCATACAGATGAAGGAATCAAAGGGAGATATCATGCCTTTGTGAACACCATGAAGAAGTATGCATGCACTAAAGGCTTTGCAAATCAGCATATCAATACTGACTCAGAAACTGACATGGCTACAGGGGATAAGCAGATGGAGTTGAGTATCTGAATCTAGATGATAAAGAAAGTGAGGTCAAGAATGCTGATGAGTCTGATAAGTGAGTGGGAGATTATTTTTATCAATGGACACTAGAGTTTTTTGTGATGCAACATTCTCAACTATGTTGAATGTGATACAAGTGGTATTTCAGCTACATTGTTCAATATATCATTTTTGGGCTGAGTAGTCCTGCTTCTATGAGATCTATGTGGTGTGAAAAATTCCTGATTGCATGGTGTGTAGCATATATGTATACTGTGGGCATAATATCCTACATTGTGCAATATAGGCATGGTAGAAATACTGGACCTACATATGTAGATGGACCCACATCACTACTCTCAACATGTCCATCATGTGGACACTCCAATTTTGATTGCTCCCTACTGGATTGCTCTTCCCATTCAATGTTCCATCTATGGTAGCCCTACAGGGAAAAAATGCAAAGGCATTTAGGTTTATTGAGGATCAATTACTATTGTATCATGTGTATCTATTGAGGCTGCTACATAGTGTTATGTATGTATAGGGGGGATGTTAATGGGTGCAATCAGGATTACATATCCTACATAGATTACTGTAGGCTGAGTGATTTTTCCAGATGTGCTTGACTTACATATGACAACTCATATTTCTCAAGTCTTTGCAAAAAAAAGATGACCACTTGATAATGAATATTGATGAATGAGGACCCTTATCTCACAGCTTGCTAGATGCTATTGCATAGAGATTTATATCTGCCCTACTGTACTAGGATCAATATCAGATAATCAATTGCCATTATTTCATAGCAAAACTGGGATTATAGTGGTATCTAGACAGATGGAGGAAACCTGATATGTTGTAAATGAATATGTATGTCAATGTGTTATAGGAGCAATTGTTTTTCACATCTAATGGGTGGAACTTCCAGTGATACTGAAGTACTGATGGATGCTATAGGGCATCAGGCAATTTTACCTTTTCTGTGTTCACATGAATGAGATGATATTGAATGAGCAGTTTCTCTGATAAATTCTGCTGGAATGCATAATACTGCATCTCAAAGACCTTGATTCACTTATCCATAGTTCACTCATGGATACTAAAATATCTGTAATCATAGCGAGATTGTCATATCCCTTAGAGATTTTTGTAATACTTGTGGTCACAAACTAATATACATGTATAGTATGGGCAATATTTCTAAACCAGGTAATCTGGTTGTGGACATACCCCACTGAGTCCAACTTTAACAGCTTTCACATCTGACTGCCTATATGATACCTACAGCAAGGAGATTTGATAAAAAAAGGGGTCCTGGGACTGCTGTTATAATACTATGGCTACTAAAACATGAATGGACACAGTTAATTAACCAGAAACTGAACTTGACATGTCAGAATACATGTCAATCCAGAAAATAGTGGTGTGTTTTTTCATTGTACTCAATCTTTTCAGTCCTCATATTGCCACATATGCATAGCAAAATATGACCAACAGCAAATACAACGATAATATCACAGTGGATATTCCTGTTCACACTATCAGTAACCTCTTCCCTGTCAAGAAGATGGCCTTACATCAACAACTACATAGATCAGACACATATATGTATGCTGGTAGATAAAGCAATTGCACACAAGCTGGCCAAGGCATGATATCTGATGTGTGATATTGCTGACCATATTCTTATATGGCCAGTATTGACAGAGCTAGCAAGAGATATCTTGCATCAATTTGTGCATAATTGTGTTGTTTATGTTTTTTTTTTCAGAAAAGGATCATCACAACTATGAAAATTGAGAGATGCCTCTGGACATAGGGTCCAATGAGGTTGAAAATGCTATTCATGAGGTGTTTTAGGATGCAGATGAGCAAATTTGCATCAAACTGGACATCAAAGACAATGATGAATGGCTGGAATAATTATCAGGGAAGACAAAGAGGAAGAGGAAACAGATTTAGGTGGGTGGTAAAGGGGAAGCAGAAGATAAAGAACTACTTATTTAGATAGACCACATTTCCAAAAAAGCCCATTTGTGAGGATTAACTGGTGTTGTTCCTCAATGACATCACTGACTGTGCTTTTAAATTCACAGAATTCAGACTTAATTTTGCCATTGCTTTGCAGCTCCCCAGAACAAAACTCACACTGTATCACTATCATATAAGCCAGATGGCAAGGATATGTGACCTGACTTTGTTTTATTACTCATTGAATTATTAATGGATGCCTTCAGTGCCATAAATTGGAGGTATATGAGCTTCACTGCATCACATCTGGTTGGTAAGTCAAAGAACAGGGACTTTGCAGTGGGAGTTGAATAGGTATAATGGTATATATGTGATTTGAAGCATGCATAGCTATAGGTGTATTATGTGCTTGCAGTGACAATTATGAGAGACAGGGCAGTATTCTTGCATGAGAAGGTCAGTGGCACAGAGTATCTGGAACTGATACTTGGAAATGGCTGTGAGTGCATTGAGTTGATCTGGATTCTACTAGGGCTTGTTTTGACTAACATGGTGGACCTAGGACACAATCCAGACATGCTCATGGAAAGGAGAGAATAAGCATGCATGGTCAGAAATGTTGCTTACTGTTTGGTCATAGAGGGCTCAATGATATCAAAAGCTGTATTGCAGAAGGCCAAGAAAGGGCCTGTATACTCAGTGCCAGATCCTATCTCACAAAAGGCAGCTTTGAAAGTGAGTCTCACTATCATATTCATATTACCTTGGCTACTATTTGTTGTATCATTCTCAAAAAGAACCCACTCCAAGATTGAGAATAGCAAGAAGAAAGAGATACAGCCAAAAAATGTAGGACTAGGCAAAGTGTCATGAATGAAGTAAACCACTTTGTGTTCCTCCTGGTCACTATATATGACTATGATTGCCTTAGTGTCTTATTTACTGCCAGCTCAATGTTGTGAATGCTAGGAGCGACACACCACCAGCCTCAGCTTCACAGGCTATTACTGAGCCTGGTGAGAGAATAAATGAGAAGAACAAGCTCAAGCACACCAATCACCCAGCTAAAGAGCATAGATAACAAGTGGTCAAAGTTGGGGACACCAGCTGAGACACTTGGGTTTATATACTATGGACAGGTGCACATGGACTATAGGGTCTGTGGGAGAAACTACTATACATGGCTAGCTAAAGTACACGAATATGAGAGAGTTCCCACCAGGGATGACAAAGATTAAAGGGGCATGTCAACTATGAGGCATGACATCATATGATGTCATGGTCTGGGCCTGGGTCCTGTGACTGGTCACATGACCAAGAAAAGAAAGGGGCTGGAGGTGGTTCATAACACTCAATCAATGGAAGAGAAACAATGATGTTTTATGTTATGGATCCCAAGGATAAAGGGAAGCTACTCGCATTGAAGATAGCATGACAGGATCATGAGTGCATGGTGGAACAAGATATGGTGATGAAAAAGGTGATGAATTCAGAACATCACCCCAACTTGATTATGCTAGTCAGATATAGTATCTAGTATCTTATTTGGTTTAGAATAAAATGTACTGACACAGATATAGGACATTCAAGATAGGGAGGAATGGGAGGCCATGCACAATGCTCAGTGTGATTAGGGGCTTCATCAATGAACAGATTGAAAATCTATATATTAAGAACCAGATACTGACAGTATCTGCATCAGAATTGAAGCAGTTAGTGGGGTATTTCTGGAGTGTACATGACTTTATATATGGACTATGAGGTGCATTGCTAGGTATGTTATTCCATTCCATGATGCTAAGTGGAATTATATATTAACAAAATGAGATGAAAGGGCACAAATATTTGACAGAGATCAGTATTTTATATTATGATGTCAGCAAAAATAACACTGTTCTTAAACATTATCCTGGAAAGGAGGAAGGATATCTCACTGATCTTGATATGGCAATCCTACAAGAAGCAGAAAAGCCTACAGTAGCTGGACTGGCCAAACTGGTGAAATGAGATAGGAGATGTAATGTACAAACCACATCTAATAGTTATGTAACTCAATGACCAGAAAAATAAGAGAGCATTGCAAACTGTATGTACTCTATCATTTTCCATATGTTATTGATTAACTGGTATCCCAGGGAATATTTCCTTACATTTCTTATAACATACTTTTAGATGACAGTCACATGCACTTTAACAATATGAAATCCTTTCTATGAGCTTTTTTGCTATTCTTCTTGTTATGCTTGATCCTGAAGGGTCAGGTGGAAACTTGGCTTGGGTTTAGAGGACAAGGATTCAGTAATGACTAAAGATGAAAAACAAGGGACAAGGGTTCACCCTAGCTACATAGCTAGGTTGGGGACTTCCTGTTGGAATGGGTGGACAAGGACTATCTCTTGTGATTGAGATAAGACACAGGTAAAGAGCTAAAGTACTCACTCAAGTGTGGAGCAAAGACATGTGAAGAGAAAAGGACAAGGACAAGAATGAGAATTGCCAAGTAAATCTAAGCCAGGGAACATGTTGTTTTACTGGTGGCTTATATATGCAAAGGAAAGAAACTGACTAAGCATATGGAAACCTGAAGAATCAGAGAGAATAAACAAGCTGACTGATCTTTAGGTCAGTAGATGAATAGCAAAAAGGGAGCAATAAGTACATAAGCTAAATAAGAAGATGACAAGTTTGAAGAGGGAAGGAAAAAGAGAGTACCACAGATAAATTATAACACTTCTTCTATGCTAGGACACTTTCTATTATAGAGTTGCAGAAAGCCGATGAAGATGGGGTTGTTCAAGCTATTGGATCTGGTTGGCTGTCCCATATTGCAAATTGGCCAAAAGAGTATGCTGACTAGGCAGACAGTGACCCATGAAGTATAGAAAAAAACAAGTATTTCACCATCACCTGTCCTGATATTATAGGGAGTGTAGAATTCATATATTTCCTAGATGACAACTGGAAACAGGCATTCTTGCTCCAATTAGAGCCAGTTCGGTATGTCCAGTGTGTATTGGTTAGAGTCCACCTAGGCTACCCAAGGTACAAGTGAAGTTTGGCACCAACCATTGGCTTGTCCAGTATAGATGAACTCCACCTTGCTCAGCTCAAACTAGTGACCCTAGGATTAGTGCTATGTACTATGTATTGTACTCTTATCTGGACACCAGAATGGCTGATAATGACTCCACCACAACCTATACCCTCTACCCAGAATGTTCATGTCAGTTGCTACAGTACATTGCCATGCTAATCAGTATCATCGTCTATGCTGTGGGAACCATCTCTATGTCCCTCCTTCCAACCTGAAAGAAACCAGAACCCTACCACACCTCAATTCTGTCTGGAGAAGGTTGGATCTTGGAACTTCTCAATGGCCATCCTGAGAGCATCTGGTCTGAGCTTGGGATGCATTGTGAAGTGTTTGAAGAGCTTGTAATGGTCCTCAGAAATCATGGCCATTGCAATTCAAGGTTAGTCTCACTGGAGGAGCAGCTTGGTATATTTCTGTATACCTGTGTCACTGGTCTTCCTATCTGTCATGTTGGTGAGAGGTTTCAATGTTCAAATGACATGATATCATGGTAAGATTTTCATTTTTCCCCTTTCGCATGGCCGACCAAAGTATTTACTTCCTCAAAACTACTTTTGCAAGATGATCACTATATTTTTGGCTGGACCATTCTATCCTATATTTGTCACCCCACCCAGTAACTTGCCCCAACAGGTGATATGGAATAATCCCAAGTTCTGGCTGTATTTCAAGGACGTGATCAGTACTATTGATGGAAGTCACATTGCTACTATACCTCCTCAGCATGCATGCTCTGCTTTCCATAATCAGAAGGGATTTATGTCCCAGAACTGATATGTTATTTATGTATACCCTCACAGGCTGGGAGAGCTCTGCATCAGACACATGCATCTATGATGATGCTTGCTCTCAGGACCTTCGCCTTCCTGAGGGAAAGTATTTCCTTGGTGATCTTGGGTTCCCCCTCAAGGCAACTATGCTCATCCCTTACCAAGGCATTTGCTATCACTTGGCTGAATGGGGCCATGCAAACATCCAGTGAGTTTCTATTTATTTCCTCTGCTTTCCAGGCTGAAATGATTTTTCAAGACCAACTAACAAAGAAGAACTCAATCTATGTCATGCATCTGCCTGAAATGTCATTGAACGACTTTTTGGGGTTCTTAAATGTCACTTTCGGATCCTTCTTCTTGGCCCAGCATTCCTGTTCAATATCCAGGCATGCATCCCAGCAGTACTATGCGCTATCCACAACTTCATTCACATTCACAACCCTCATGAAGGCAGTATTCTGGATAGTGACATCACAGACAATGATCGCTTGCAAGTCAGGTATAGTGGTGTAGGAGCCAGCAGCCTCCTATGGTTGTATCCCTCTATTTCCAGCTCATTCAAGTGTCCCTCAAGACTCCCAGTCATATCTCGAATCTGCCCATATCATTCTGAGGTCAGTCTGTTTCATTGCTTCGTTATCTGTTTATCTGTCTGTACATCCAGTTCCAGGTCATGGTGCATGCATGGCATCCAGTCCAGTTCCATCCACCAGATTGTAGATTTTACTTATTGCTCACTGGTTCTACTGTGCATGAACTTTTATTGAGGTTGGGACTACACTACTTAGTTTTTGTTCACATTTCAATACCTAGGATCAGGCATCCCTTCATAGGGTCTTGGCCATGTTCATAAAATATGAAGTCCCAGGAATGTCCAGACTATAAAGATTCTATATCAGGATTGTAGAGATCATCAATCTCACACCCAGTTGGTCATCATCTTTGTCAGGAATCACCCCCTTCAATGTCATCATCATTGTGTTCATTGTTCAAGTCATCGTCATCATTGTTCTGGGTCCTCATCCTTGACCCACTATTGATATCCGGCCCTCATCCTTGGCTGGGTTATTTGTTATTGTAACACATAGTCTTCCGGATTGTATTTCCTTCACTCTCGCACACTGAGGTCAGTTGTAGCCAACCCTCACTTGCTGACACCCTTATAGAGAACCCCTTGGGACAAGTATAACTCACCCACTCACCTACACCCTACACACTATTACTGATTTACAGTGGAGCACAGCCAGAGGGTGGCCCTAGCAACACAGATAACAGACTTTTGAAGATGTGGGTACTGCAGGATCAGATCACTGAGGCAATGTGGTGGGATTACACAGAGATTATTGCCAATTGTGATGACAATGATAATAACGAGGATATCATTTCAGACTGGGAGGACTTTTCAGGTGATAGCGAGCCAGAAGCTAATGATGAAATTGAATGGTAGGAAATAAATATGTATCTGCACAGTGCTATAGTACAGATCGTAATCTAACATGGTACAAGATTTGAATGGAAAGGTTGACACTGCTGGCTAAAAAAATACATTGGCCAGATTAGAAAAATCATTACCATAGTCCATAGATAGCATGGATGGGACAGTGTAGTCAGTAGCTGGTGCAGATGGAGTGGAGGGAGGAGGAGGTTGATTCGTGCCAGCAGATGTTGCAACTTCTTTGTAAGTTTGCAGGGCAATCATCCTATGGACACTCCAGTCATCTGTTATGGCATAAACCTTGCAAAGTGCCTCATTCTTTATGAACACTAGGGATACCTGGGTGTGTACATCCTTGGGAAGGTTGTCACTGTTGATATTTTGAACAGCACACACTGTATAATCCTTAACCATACCATCAGCGGCAGCTTGAGGCTCTGTAGAAGCTTTAATGACCACTTTGAGCACATCACTGACGTGATGAATAGCACTGCTTATGTTGGTGAGGCCAGGATCTGCAGCTCCCGATTTACTCTGCTTAGATGAGCAAATGGACATGATGGGCAAGCATGAGAGGCTGGGGCACCAGAAGAAATTGTATGGGAAGATGCACAGTGCTGTGTGAATGATCTTCTCCCATGAGATGAGATACTCAGGGAGCCACTAGTAGCAAGTGAAGTGGGTGAGTGACAGAACCTATTTATTTCTGTTTCTATTACTTTCCCTTTATCTTATCTTATCATCACCACATGACATTATCTTTCTTTATCTTATCTAGATTCAGGTAGATCCTTCTAGATCATTCCATTATGTCATAGGCTAGACCATGACATCATTCCATTTCTAACTTATTCAGCCATCATATTTAAAGCTCTGTTCTGATCATTATTTAATATCTGTCAGTAAGAAGCCCTAATCCATGGTACAGGGTTTACCTAGGGTTTTGGGTAGTACTGTAATATATAGTGGTAGCACTTGCCTGTAGATTAGGCTCATGCTTGATATTCTCATCCTTTCACTCTTATTCCCAGGGTGGAGGCCCAGATGTCCCTTATGCATACTTTATGCTTTGGGTTAGTTCCTAACATAATATCAAGCACACTATGTATCTTCCTCCAACTTTGGCACACCTCTTGTCATTGTCCTAGGTTTTGCCCCCTGCTGCCTTCTCTTCACTTCACCTAGTCCATGATACTTTATCCAGCTAGTTCCTCTCCTTCTACTGGGCTTTGCTCCCATCAAAACTATTATAAGACTTCTGAGCATGAGGATAAACTGCTGCCAACAGTGCCATCATTACAACCTTACGAGAAGAAGAAAAGAAGAAAATCTGCTCCCTTCGGCATAAGGTAAAACTGCATGTCATCAAGAATCCCACTCCTTCCTAGTCCAAGCACTTTGCACCAGCTAGATTTCCCTCCTTCCTCCACTCCACCTAGGTGCCGAAAACTTCATTCACCCTAGTACCACTTCTTCTCCCACTCTGCTACCACATGTCTCTGCCGCCAGGCATTGAGTTATTTATTGTACCCCCATAGATGCATGATTTACAACCTGAGCTAGTGACAAGATGTTCCCACTCACAAGACATGACCCATTATGACCTCAAAAGGAGCTTAGGCTCTCCATCCTGAGCATGACATTAAAAGGTTAAAGGTCCCAGACATTGACAGTTAAACTGCCCAAAAAGAAGGCTTCGCCTTCCAATTAGCTTAGCCAGCTTAAACTGGCAGTCTGATCCTCAGGACATGTAGAGGCATAGAGTACAGATACTGCTCGAAGGATCCCTGCATACCATGGTTATTAGGTAGATTATGCAGTTGTTCACCACTACACAAATATGGATAATGTTGCTGTTGCCCATAGTGCACTAGGGCATGATCTCTGTGACTTGAGTCCCCAGGTTCACAGAATACCTGAGACATCCATCAGAGAACACTCCATTACAGCATTGTATGACACCAGGTTTCTCCCGTCTACCCCCATTGCCAGAACCCCCACTGGCCACAGCAAGTTGCTGTTATGAAAAAGTTATAACCTTTACGAGACACCATATTTCCACATTCAGTCTAGACTCACTGGGAAGTCTGTATAAGAGGACCTGGCAGAGAGACAAAGTGTCACTACCCAGTTATGCCTACTGCTTGTTGTCAATGAGCAATACCCCTGTCGAGCTGAGTTTTACACTCAGCTCCCAATGCAACATTCTACCAACTGCCAACCATCACCCATTGCCACTGTTGCAATCCACCACTGTTGTTGCGTCCACCTGCATGACCAACCACTCCACCCATCCTGAGTATGATGGAAAACCACTCACAACATCCAACTCCACCCCTGGCTTCCACCAGCCACTGCCCCATTAAACCAGATGACTACACCCTGAGGTCTGCAGGAGGTTGTAGCAGAGAGCTGAGAGGTCCAGGGATACCTGGTCAAGAAGAATTATTTAGAGTGGATGAGGTAGTACCTATCATCCAAGCCAGAGAGGACAGAAACAGAGGATGGTTCGTACAAGAGGTGGTAAATGTGTATGATGTGCTACTCAGATTCTCCATATAGGAGTTATCCCATCCATCCTACCTTTTGGGAACACTCACAAGCCATCTCCTCCATACACTCCCCCTTAGGTCACATGTTAGTATTGGTAAAATATATCTACGCTGTTGTGCTACCCATGCTACAGAGGACCTGTTACACAATCTCGGTGCACTCATAATCATGAATAGCATTCATAAATGCCTGTTGAGGGACTGTGCTCATTTTTGCTGGCACCGCAGCCATTTCTACATTGGCATGGACACTACATCACAAGAAAATATAAAATGAGTTGCGAGAAGTAGATAATGAGATAGCACATACCGGCCATTGTCATACACCTGCTGCATCAGTTTCAGAACTAGATTATACTTGGCTGAGGCAGCTGTGAAGTCGCTGAGGGACTGGAAATGAGCAGCAAATATACTGCTATACTCGTATTCCTTGAATAGGACTGGTTCACACGATCCAGATGCCCATTCATCAATAGCGCACTGTAACTGAATAAAAAGGTTAGCCTGTTTACAATCCATGAAATGATACTGCCCCTACCACTGTGAGTGCAAGTGCAAAACCCGAAGTGGGAAAAGGGTTGTAGTACTTTGCCCATTTGATCCCATGATCAGACTTGTTCTTGAACAGGACTTCATTGATCAGTTGTTGTATTCCCTTATTCTGGTAGATACCCTCATGCTGATCGAGTGTTGAGCTGCATGTCTTCACAACAAAGTGGCATTGAGTAACTGTCAATATGAGGGAAGGGCTACATACACAGTAGATAAATGATGAGTTTTTCTTAAGTTCGATGACAAGGTTGCAATTCTGTTGCTGTACTGCCTTAGTTGTACTTGTTTCAAAGCCGAACTTTGTAGCAACAATCAGCCAAGCCTTGGACTTGAATTGACCACGTAAATGGTAGCTCTGTGCCATGATCTGTTTTCCAAGTTAGTATTACCAAGAGTACAAGAACATAACATACCAGCTTCAATAGAGTGATGTCATGATCCAGGTCTGATTCATGGTGCTGACGAGCTACCTGCCATGCTGCCTTGGTCCAATTGACTTCCTGGGTTGCAGTCGGAAACAGAGTCTCTGTGAGTAAAATAGCACAATAGATCTTTCGAGAACTTGGCACATAGCCAAGTCATAATTCCCTGCCTTTGGTCGACCCTTACTCTCGCTCCCAGTACTGGCTAGTTGCAAACTCAGAGTGGGAGGCTTTAGGTTAGATATGTTAACATCCATGGGCTCGTCTTTGACAGACCTGTGCATCCTTATATCCTCAGCCTGCTGACACTCCACATCAGATAGCACCTCATCCATCTCATCATTGTCCTCACATTGCAGTATGTGGGCATGCTTCTTGAATATCAAATCGTTGGAATCAGAGTCATAGCCCTGATATAAAATCCTTGTAGATAGATCATAGTGAGTGCACATACTCTCAGGCAATGAGCAACCAACCTTTGTTCAATTTCCTGTCTAGTCGTCTCATGCTCATGAACCCTTTTCTGGGATATGGCAGGTTTGCCACTATCCTGGTATCTGAGGATCTCCTGAGGGGTGATCAACATCTCAGTGCGTGCAAGGGCATGGACCCAGGGAGGTTGGTTTACCTAGGTATAATCTGCATTAGGTTTGGGTGTGAAGTAGTTAAAATAATGCTACATACCATTGGTGTTCCACTTGGGGCAGGTGGGACAGTACCACTCCATACAACTAGAGGGGTTGCAAGTGCCATGTGTGTGTTCATGGTCTCATGCCCTCCCACAGACCTAGAAGTGAACTAAACATTTCCATGAGCCCCATCCAACCAAAGAGCATTGTAAAACACTAATCCTATCCAGAGAGGATAAGGACTAGAAAAAGAAAGGGTGTGAGTATAGGACTCAACCCAAGGGAGGGGGACAGGAAAGACAGGCCAAAGTGAGTAGAGGACCTAGGCAGCTCCCTTCTCAGACAGACAGAAAGTGGAGGGAAAGAAAGATGCAGAAAGATCCATTAAAACTCTAGGGACACACTTTTATAGTCCAGGGCATTCCCTAAGACTTATGAAGGTGAAGTAACAAAGGTAGCTAAAGACCCGAGCAAATCAGCATGTATCTGGGATCAATCCAGACCAGATCCAGGTCAGAAAACATCGATCCGGGACCAGATTAAGCTAATCTGGACCGGATGAATCAAACCTGATAACCAAAACCTACCTGGACGGACACAGAACATCATGGACTGGAGAAATCGGGTATTTGCACAACAGAAGACTTCTGTCTCCTACAGCGTGTCAAATACCACTGAATCAGCTAAAATGGCAGGTTCACCAGTGCTGGTGAACTACAGTGAGCAACAAAACCGACCCAATGTTTGCATTATTTTGATTGTTGAGCTAATATATAGAGAACTACTAAATGAAGACCCCTAAACCTTACCCTTGGTAGAAAGCCCTGATAAAGGGCTTTCCAAACATATATACATTGCTTAGCTAATCCTTGCTATTTCAGGAGATATTCCCATATTAAAC